>CAJVPT010001092.1:0-23500 GCA_910592055.1 Acaulospora colombiana
TTTGATTTTAAATTTATATATATATTTAACTTTATATTTAAAATTTTTTGTTTATTAAATTTAAATATGTTTATTTTATTCCTAAATAGATTTCTAAAGTATTTAATATATAAAATTGCACAAATTACTTATATTTCTTTTAAGGAATAGAATTTATAACTTTTCATTTTAATAGAAATAAAATTCAGAAAATATTATAAATTAAAAATTTTGAACTATATTAAATAGTTTTTTTATAATTATTAATTTAAAAATTTTAATGTTTTATAGTAAGGGACATTAAACTTTTATATATACTTTCTTATTTAAAAATTCATCTTTATTTATGATTATTTATTTGTTTTATATTAATATACTTTTCATTAAAGATAGGTTTCTAAAGAAATAGACAAGAATAAAATTCAAATATCTCTTATTAGAAAATATTAATATTTTTAAAATAATAACTATAAAAAAATTACATAGAATAGTTCTTTATTATCAAAACCTTTAATTTATAACATTTTCTGAATTTTATTTCTGTTAAAATAAAAAGTTATAAATTTTTTTTTTTTTAATTTACAGTCAAGTTATCATGATATATCTTTTTTATATATATTTACAAGATATTTTGACTTTTATATCCTAACTCATCAATTATCAAAAAACTATTTTTCTAGATGCAACTTAGAGAATGATATTTTACTTCTTTACTAATTTAAATAAATTCTTTAGTCAATAAAATTATTGCTTGCAGGTATTACTATAGATTATTTTAAATTTTGTTTACAGTTAAAATTCGAACTATTTGGTTCTATAACAAATCCAATTCTTAATAATTTTTATATACTTTTTTCCCTTTTTTTTTTTGAAAGCTTTCTGCTTCAGGTCTTATAAGAGTGTTGAAAGTTCTTTTTGCTCTTGTATAATTTATGCATTAGATTTATATTTAGATTTTTTTGATTTTTATTCTCTTTAGTAATATTTTACTTCTTTTTTCACTCTATTACTTTAGTATAGAAGTTGTTTCAGATATCTTCTTTGAAGTTTTTTTCCATTTTATAATAAAGCTTATTGATTATGTTTTGCATAAATATTGGAGGAATTTTAAGTTATGCTTTAAGATAATTCCTTATAAATATAATTTTATTTTTTTCTATATATTTATAAATAGTATTAAAAAGGCTTTTGTTAGATTGCCAGATCTTGTTTAATCATTTACTTATCTAATTATCAGTTGAAAATAAACTTCTTTCTTATTTTTTTATTCTTATTTTTTTTTTTTATTAAACCACAACTGGTATTAGATGTAAGTGCTTTTATTAAGAATTAACTTAACATCTCAAATAATAAAATCCTTTGGCATTAATATCAATCATCTTATACAAACTATATATTTCTATATACATGTAAATTAATGATAACCTATTACAGTTTTTCTAGGTGAACCTACTACCACTCAAAAAGTAGACAGATCCAACTAAAGATCAGATAGTTAAATACACAGTTATAAATGGTGAAACAATCCAATCTAGCAATAAGCTTTTATAAATTTTTGTATTATATATTTACTAAATTAGACTATATAGTATATATTTGATGGGATTAATTTTTACCCTCCAATACTCCCAAAGATATTATTCACTCAGACCTCAGAAGGGTGCATGTTACCTTCTTTGTTATCACTTGTGGCATTGAATCAGTCCTATTTGACTGATTTTTCATTTAAGCAAAGCATTATATTGGAATATCCTGAGTTAGAAGAGCAGTTTGTGCTATGGAGTCTGTTATATCAGGAGGGTTATAAGCTTTTTATAGGAGTTAAACCAGAAGCTTTTTCTCATGCAACCTTTCCTACTTTGATCTGATTTCAGCCCACAATTGTCAAAAAGACCAAAGGTTCTATTTACATATAGCCTAACTAAATTTGGTCAGAATCCAGATAATTGGGTATGACTTTCACAGGATAACCGGTAAACCTGATCAAAAGGATAATTTTTTGATTTTGATCCTTAAGTAGTATTGAACTACAGATCTTGTAATTGCAACCTGGAAGTACTACTATGCTATTGATTCACAGGTCTTATGAACTCTTTTTTTATTTTTGATTTCTTTATTAATATAGTAATTAATCTTTTCTTTTGCTTTCTGCCATATGTTTTCTCTAACTTCTTTGATAGCTAAATATTTAAAAAAATGGTCTAATATTTCTTGTTAAAGTTCACATACTGGGCAAGCTGTTATAGTATAAATATTCTATTTTCTTTTCTTGAGTATTTGTAACACTGAAAGTTTATTATAGGTTAAGTTAGTGAGAAAGCTTTTATCTTTATTAGCTTTGAAGGAGGTATCAAAGGTATTGAATAGATTGAATTAATTTCAGAAGATTAATTAATTTATAATTTTATTATTCTGGATCCATAACTCTTAAATCTTTTTTTATATTATTTAGTCTTTCTCAATTATTTTTCTATTAAATATTTTAACAAATTATTTAATACTGATTTTTATTGTATATAATTACTGTAAGGACTTTCCCTAACTCTGGTAGTTGATTTTAGATTATTGAATTCTTATATCTAGTTTATTTAGCAAGTAGATCTATCTAATTATTGAACTTATTGGTTTCATGAATCTTGATTTTTATAATTTTTAAGATAAGATTTTTTTTTTTATTGGATTTTTGATTTTACTCTATATTAGCTAGTTAATGGTCTTTGTTTATCTTCTTATTGATATTATTTGTAAACAAATAAATTTCTATATCTTAACTGCAATATTACAACCTGTAAAAATGGAAACTATTGTGTTTTAAGAAGTTATGTATAATGTAATAAGAATATTTAATATTTTTACTCTAATTGCTGATAGCCATATTGATATTCCTGCTAAGTATTGTTTTTCAATTTTATCATTTTTTATTAGAACCCAAGCAAAACCTATTTCAAGTTTACTATTTTTTGTCTATTTTTTATAAAAACAATCTGTGTAAAAATAAACCAATCAGCTATATTTCTTCTATTGTATTACAGAATATTTATAAGTTCATACAGTATATATGTTTATTTGATTGAATGGCTTGTCTTATAAGTATAGTTTTCTAGTTTTTTATTTAGATTTTCACTTCTATAGATTTGAAAATAAGTGAAGTTAATATCTGTAATCTTATAGTTATTTGCCTATCTGAAATAAGAGGACTTGTTTTTCTTTTCTCAGATTTTTATGTCTATTTAGTTATAAAAGAAGACAGGTTTGTGATAAAACTACTTCTAATACTTGAGATGATCTATTTAATAAAGTAAAGTATAGTTTTTAACAAAATCATATGATAACTAATATAAAATGAACTGAATTTTGCTGTTTAAAAATAATATACTTCCCAATATATTAGTTGGAAAGCTGAAATAGACTATCCAGTATATTTTTTTTCTATCTGGGTATATTAAAAATATTTCAATTTGCATATTGTAACCTGTTCAGTCTAGTCATATAATAATTTTTCAAGAGATTTTGATTCTTTGTTATTTTTTTATGAATCTTTTTGTATCAAAAGAGAACTGGTTCTTTGTATTTACTAACGAAAATCTAAATTGTTCTTATTTATTGAGTGTCATCATAGTTATGTTGATAATTTGATCTAGAAATATGATCTTATACTTATATAGTAATGAAATAGCTTTTTATATTTTCTATTATTTTTTAGTATTACTTTGATAGATAGGATATTTTTATTATAATAAAAGATTTCCTTTTACTTATAGCTTTGAAAGATGATTTATAGTTTTTGGTTAAGGCTAATGCTGTAGTTGCTAGATTGCAAATACAATATATAATTAGGATTTATCTATATAGATATGGTTTTTTCAAAAAAATAGAAATTTAAGATTATTAGAATCTACTTTTTAGTATAGCAAGGTAATAAAAAGCAATATTCAATTTTAAACAAATTTATATAATAGATTAATAAAACTATATAAAAAGACTGATATTTTCTAGTACTGAAAGATCTAATGATATATTCAATCCAACTTAGAATAGAAACAATAACAATAGAAAATATATTTTTAACAAATTCATAGGTTCTTTAATAAAAATTGATTTGGACTATAATTTGAAAGACATTTATAGATATTATAATCAACCAAAAGAGAATATTCTTAAAACTATAATGTATTGTCAGAGATTACATAGATGACACAATTTATATATAATGGTCTAAAACTTAAAAATCCAAAGGTCTGATATAAAAGATTGAGTGTCATAAAATAAGAAACTATAAATTGAGACCTGGATACTAATAAGGGAACTATATATATCTGATGAAGTATGGAAAGTTTAACAAAGTTTAGAGTTAATATAGTCTATTGTAAAGTAAATAGCCTATTATTAGCTAGAAAAGTATAAATAGTCTACTGGTGTAAGTTGAAAAGGTAATGCTGAATGTATTGAAAACAACCCATATTGTAAATAAAGATAATAGTTAGTATTATACAAAAAAAATAGAATATGAATAAAAAGCCACTTACCTTTGATCCAGTTAATCACCACATTTCTACCTTCCCTAAATATTTTTTACAAGAGGCATTTTCTTCTTTGTATTGATTGTAAGTATTGTTAGTTACTTGAATTATATGAAGTATTATGGATTAGTGATGAACTTGCCAGATTAGTCCACAATAGTACTTAGAAATTAGGATTAATCAGATATACAGTAAATAAATATATTAGAGACTACAAGTCTCACAACAGATATAACTAATCTTTAACAAATAGTAAACAATAAAAAAAATTTTTACAGGAAGTTAAAGAGATAATAAAACAAAGAAATATCTAACCAAAATCAATTGATAAGTAGTAAAATATCTTATAAAATAGTATTATTAGAGTAACAAAACTCTATATTTTCAAAAAGAAATAATATCCATAAAGAAGAATACACAAAGAAAACATATTAATAGAAAAACCACTTATTTAAATACAACTGTATAGAAATCAAATAAAAATAGCTTCTAGAAAAAATAAAACAGCTCTAGAACCATAAAAATTTCTTTAATAAAAATTTATAAATGCTCAACAATAGTTAGAAAAACTCAAAAAAGAATATTCAAATAACTAAAGCTGTTAGACAAAAAATATAATTAGACAGATCTTTTGACAATCAACAAAAAAGCAATGATAAACAATATTATAAATAGATCAAAGAAATCAATCATCTTTAATAAAATAATAGCAAAGAAAAAGAAAAAAATAACTATAATAATAAAATCAAACAAAATCCAGTTCAAAGTTAGACAATAATCTGAAGTCTAAATACTAGCTAAGAACATCAAACTGCTAGAAAATTATTTTTTTTGGGAAAAAGAATATAAATCAAAGAATAGTATTAATCCAAGATGATATAACAAAATATTGGTAAAAATAATCAAAAAAGGGTTAAAAAAGACAATTAAAGAGAAAAGTACAAAATCAATCTTAGGCAAAAATTAAATTCTATACTTGATATATAAGAAATTAGACAAATAGATATTGAAATGAATTAAAAATCTTTTTAATTAAATCTTAAGAAAAGGATCTATACTTAGGCAATAAAGAAAAAAAATATTTACCTAATAGTCAAATTAAAGAATTGATAGAATAACCTTGATATTATAAAACTAATTATCTTTTTGAATATAAGAAAAGCTAAAATTTATCAAAATCCTTACAAATAAATTGACTTCTTGTCTCATTAAAAATAGAATTCTATCAGAACTAAATTGGATAGTACTTCTAGAATACAATATAGAAAAACCTATTCATATTATAAATAATATCCATTTCCATCCCCAATCACTTAAGGCACAGCAACCTCGACAACAGGGAAATGGCTTCTAACACTAGAAACCCCAAGGTTTCGCAGCTCGAACAACAAAGAGTAGAAAGACAACTAAGAGCAGAAAGAAGAAGCAAGGAAACTGCTTCCCTTCGCAATTAACCATATACCAAGAAGCCCACCAACCCTCAGACAAAGACAACACTAACTTCGGCAGCAGGTCCCAACTATGATAGCAAGGAACCAAACTCTCAGGAGGCCCTAACGGAAACAACGGCCAGCACAACAACTATGAACATAGAAACTAAAATCCCTTGGGCAGAATGAACATGGAGCAAACAGATAGAAGAAGAAGAAAATGCTAGCGGAACCCTCTGGTCGAACAAGCACCCTAGGCAGAAGGGATGACAAACTAGGAACACACCCAAGATGTAAAAGCAAGCACTCTATCTGGAACACGACACCCCATAACACAGGATGAACCGGCTTCTGAAGCAAATGAGGAGGAGCGCTGAACACCAGTAGAATGAAAAAACAAAACAATTTACCTCACCAACAAACCTAGATCGCGATTGCCAGTCAATCCAGAAGTTAGGTATAGAAGGGAAAGATTCAAAGTGAAAATCGACGCCAATATCATGTCAGGTCAAAACAAGGATGCAAAGATCCTATACTTAACAAGAGCTCTCAACTCCCCTCAGGTCTCATTGCAATCCACAGCGAACACAAGGAGGGCACTCGAATCATCGCAATTTTTGGGGATCAACAAGCAGCAGACGATGCAACCAGAATGGAGTTATCAAACCTAGGTGACAATAAACTCAACACATGCATATCAGCAAACAAATGATTGAAAAAGGTAAATCCATAGTGGTCTGGAACATACCCCTGAACACAAGACTCATGGAGGTTAGACAACACTTCGCCAGATTTGGCAACATAGCAGGCATTAATATGAGAACACAAAACCTGTGGCAGTGCACCACCATTACTTTTGATGAAGAAACAGTCAAGGAGGACCTAGTCAAACAGTGTAGCATTCTCATCAAAGGGGATGTAGTCAGGATAAATGATGTTAACTGATCTGTGGATCAGATGAGGGAATGACACAGTATAGCAGCCAAACTGGTTAACTTGCTGCCAGGCACCACAGCATGGGACCTGAGACAGGCCCTTGGAGAAATGAAAGCATGCATATGCTACATATCTCACATATGCTCAACCAGATATCGATCCAAGAAATTTGTAGTGGTAAGCTTTAAATCAAGAGAGGATCTTCTCAGAGCCAAGAATTTAATCTCCACCCTAGGAGAAACTAATATCTTCCTGACCCCCATCAACACCGCACTGTGCTCTATTTGTAATGCGACAACACACCTCGCCAGAGAATGTTCCATCAAGGAATGAAGGAAACAATGGAGGGACTTCAACCACACCCAAACTGAAAAGTACAGACAAATCTACAGTAAATTCAAACCAGCCAGAATGGGCGGACTCAGAGCAGACCTCTCTCCAAACAACAAAAGGAATGCCAAACCAATATCCTAGGCAGCAGTGGCAAGAGGGAATGGCAAACAACAGGACAGGGCAAACCAGGAACAGACTCAGCACAGGTGGCAGAAACAGTCCACCTATCAACAAGGGCACACACAGCAACACCTGGACTCCCGAGATGTCATGGCTATGCTCAGATCAATTCAGAAAGAGGTCGCTAGCCTTAAGGAGATGGTAATAGACTTGAATGAAAGAATTACCAACCTGGAAGCTTACAACCAGAAATATTATGAAGAAATAGAACAAGACTCATATGATAATGAAAGGGAGCAAGACGCATTATGAAGGAACAGTGTCAGTGGCATAGAAGCACCCCCACAAACCCAAGAAACAGTAGACATTTGCGAAAGACAGCAACCGATCAACAAAACAATGGAGGACATGCAAACGAACATGCAGCGAGCACTTGAGGCAATAGGCTCCTTAACAGATAACCAGCATTACAATCAATAATAATCTCATGACTGATAAATCTAACAACTAAGAAAATTATATGAACAACTCTTAGTACATAGGAACAAACAATATAGAAAAACCAAATTCAACAGACTTAGGCTTTACAATACAGATCACAACATTGAACACAAGAGGTCTTAACAAGGAAACAAACAAAACCTCTTGAGCAGACCTATGGCGGGAAAGGAACTAGGAAATCATTATCAACACTGAAACAAATGGGAAGGATTGCATTGCAAAGTTTTGGAGAGTGGAAGGATATGAGTGCTACTGGACCAATTCAGATCAGTAGCAAGGCACAGGCGTGGGGGTGGCCCTCAGACCAGAATTGATGAAAAGAATAGTAAACAAGGAGACAATCGAAGGAAGAGGGATCTTGCTAGACCTAGCTTTTCCCCAAAAGAAATACATAAGGATAATAGGATTGTATTTATTGGCAAAGTACTCGGAGAGACCATACTTTGAGAAGAAGATAACAAGATGGCTTAATTTGAGCTACAAAACAAACTGGAAGACCATAGTGGCAGGAGACCTGAATAACACTAATATGCCCAGTATGAACAGGTTCTTGAGCAAGCATCACCATTTCGATAACAAGTTGTTATCAAATAGCATTCTAATTAACGATCTCAAGAATTGAGACATGATAGACACATTCTGATCAGTGAATCCACAAAAAAGAGAATACATATAGGAGCTGGAAGCAGAAACAGCGAGCAGGATAGATCAGATATGGATAACACAGAACGGACAAGTGGAACTACTCTTAGCAAAAATTATAAATAAGTACAAGTAATTGTATAAAAGTGACCACGGAATTGCAGTTGCCAAAATACAAGTGTGTCTTCTTCTAGCTAAGAAGAGAAGAAATATCCAAAAGGTGCCCAACACTCGATACAATTGGTCAGACACAGCTCCGGCGCAGTGGCAGAAGTGGACCAGCCATATAGACAAGGAGATAGAGGCCCGTACGAGAACATCCGAGTCCAGAATGGATGTTGATGAGCTCTGGTTTAGCCTAAGGGAGATAATCCTCAAGTCAACAAGCCTATATATACCAAAGTTTAAGCAAAGGCAGATTAAGACACGAAATAAACAAGAAACGCTCATGAGGGCTACACCGATGAAATTAATTGGACTATGTCAACTCAAGAAACTTTGACAGAAGCAGTAAACACAAACCCTGGGAATGAAGCAAAGAAAAGGATCACAAACCTGGCACTAAACAATGAAATTGAGCTCCCAGAAGAGCTGAAGAGCCCAGGCTATTTTGAAGCAGCCAGAGTCAGGGTAATTGAAGAAGTTAAAAGAATCAAACTTAGCTCGCATAGGCAGCTTTGCAAAGAGAACAACAAAAGGATAAAAGTGGCCATCAGTAATCACCTTAACTGGTTCACCACTGACAAGAAAAAGATAATAAACAGCTTCCTAGAAAGGGAGAAATGGAAGATCAAACTAGACAAGCTGATCATAAAGGCTAAGGAACCAAATATCATTTTCGATGAAGAAGAGATCAGGACACAAGTATGGAGCCACTTTGAGAAATAGACAAAGAGATCCACCCCGAGGGACCCTCCACAGGAATGGCAAAAGGAATATGAATCCCTACAACGAATCGACGCAGCCTGGTACAAAGGAGTTACCAAAGAATTCTCGACAATAGAGATAATCAATATTATATCCAAGGCAAGCAAAACATCAACACCTGGCCCCTCACAGATTCCATACATAGCTTTAAACCATCTTGGCCCAAAGGTAGTAAGGAGTCTGAAAGTGCTTTTTAACACAGTTCTCCAAGAAGGAAAAATGAAAAATAGAACTATTTACCCAATCTCTAAGACGTATAATTGGGGCAACGATCTTACCAAAGTCAGGCCTATCACGCTCCTGGAATCAGTCAAGAAAATTTTCACCAAAGGACTAGTTAATAGACTGTCCAACATACTCACAAGACATAAAATATTATCAGAACACAACTGGGCAGCACTACCGGGAGCAAGCACTGTAGAACTCATCTTTGCAATTAACTCAATTCTTGAGAATGCGAGAGAGAACAACAAAGAACTATGGATACTTTTCCAGGACATGAGCAAAGCATATGACAATGTAGACCTGTACATTCTAGCAAGAGCCATGTAAAGAATAAAGCTTCCTGAGGCCCTGATCAAAATTATCATGGAAGATTTCAAAGACCGGAAAAATATAGTGATTATAGAGGTAGGAATCACGGACCCATACACAGTCAGGAATGGAATTGATCAGGATGATGCCATATTACCACTCCTGTGGAGAATATACTATGATCCACTAATCTGCAAAATCAGTAGGATGCATGAATATAAAAGTATTAATAGAAAGTATGAAAGAACCCAGCTTGGCATCTTCTGTAATACTATGAATACATTAGTAATGGCATACATGGATGACACAGCATGGATTGCTGGGAACCACAAGCAGCTAGAGACCATTACCAACACAGCTGTCTCATTTTACAACTTCACCCAAGTCAAAATAAACCCAAGTAAGTCGAAGCTCATTGTAATTAACAATAGGCATGAAACTGAAACAACTTTTGAGCAAGACACGATCAAAGCAGCTATCAGCGCAGTCCGGTACCTAGGAGTCTGGTTTGATCCAGACGGTTGGAAAAAACATCAAGCAAACATACTTCACCAGACAACCTTGAACCTCACAAATTGGCTGCTCTGAAAAAGAGTATCAGATAAGCAAATGCAATATTTAGTTAACCACGTAATTATACCTAAGTTGGAATATCTGATTCAAGACCTTTGTCTAACAGAAACCAAGACTGAGTCCATAGACAGAAAACTGAGAAGGATTATCAAACACAAAACTGGTTTTCCCGCATCGGTCCCAAACTCAACCTTCTATAGCGACCTAGGATATAACGTGTTCAGCCTAGAAAACCACATGCTTCAGAAGCACTTAACTGTCATCGAGGCATTCCACAAGGCCACCAACCATGCGGGCAGACTGTGCAGAGAAAGAATGATGAACCTCTAGTGGGCAGCCTGGTCAGAAACAAATATCCTGGAAACATGCCCAAAGGTTCATGCAATAGGGAAAAATTTTATATAAGATGTGTTCATCTATGCATAGAAGCAAAGCCTATCCTTCAGAAACAGATGGCACAAAAAGGTAACATCAGAGAAGAATCTGACGTCAATAGAAAACTACATGGGGAGAAAGTGGTATGACAAACACAGAGACAAACTTCGAGCTAGCAACCTCAGATGGATTGAACAGTTCGTTAACTACGACAAAATCAAAACAGTAAGCTGGGCACAAATTTGTCACACAAGTCATCAAAACGCATAGGGGAGACAGCCTCAATTCTATGAGGAGATCATCAATAAAATAATCACAGGAACAATTAACCCAGATTTCACAACAAGACTCACAAATCTGCACCCTAGGGTTAACCCCTTTCACAACATGGTCTGAACAGAAAAATGGAGCAGTAGATTCCTGAAGAAACATAAATTTTTTGGATCGCCACTGAAGAAAATGCTGGAGAGGAAAAAATACTCATAGGGAAGCTAAGGAAAAAGGATACATACATTATGACTGTCAGACATTATATCAGGCAGCAACATTCATCCTATATAACACTTTGCGTGGGATGCGATAGGAATAAATTAATCTCTGAGAACATATGTATCATAGAAATGCCAAGCAAAGACATGATCGCAGTTCCAGGAATATGTAGGCAAGGCAATGCAGGTCAAAGCGGGAACAAAGTAACTGAACTTTTAGCATCGCCACAAAGCATAAAGACTAGGCTGAATCAGGAGAAAAGTTATAGATCATGGAACTTCGAAGACATTTGTATTCCCAGTCACGTCCGCACAGAGGACTGGACTGAATGGATCGGAGACATGACTACCAAAGCAAGAATTAGTCAACTCCAACAGGAGACAAGAAAATGGAGGAGAGTCAGAGTTACAACAGACGCGAGCAGTTATAAGAGATTTCATATCATCACCTTCCAGGTTGAAAATCTTGAATCAGGAGAGAAAACTGAAATCACAACCTTCAAGATCCTACTTAGGGTATTGCCAAATGAGGCTGAGCTTAATGCAGTCACAACAGCCCTCATATTCCTCCCATATGGAATGGAGGCAACTCTAAATACAGACAGTCAAATGATAGCCACAGTATTGAAAACCAACAAGAACAAGAGCAAGTTAGCGAGGCTCATGGAACATACAAAAGACCTTACAAGGTTAAAGGACATCAAAATCAAAGTAAAAAAAATCCAGAGAGATGGCACTCTGACTCTAATCAAAGTGGATGTTGAGGTCAAGCGTGCTAGATCTAAGTGGCAATTCACACATCTCAACATAACACCACTTAATAAAAATGAGCTGGAGCTAGCATACAAGGACAAAAGTATCAACTTCAATGCTAGGGAAGCTGTCCGCAACCATTTCAGAAACAAACAAATCATGGATTGATGTAGTTTGGAGAGGAATCAAAACCTCAGGTCACTTAACAATGCAATTGATTGAAAAGCAACAGTGTCTTACCTACATTTTAGAAGGATATCGGTGGGACTAACAGATAATGAGGACCATCAGCATAGGGCTTTCAAACTGAAGTCCTGGGCACAGGAGCTACCAACCATGGTTAAACTACATACCAGAAGAAGGGACCTATACAGATCCAGTAGATGTGTTTGGTGCAATGAGGGCACCGAGGACCAAACATATGTTTTCACATACAAAAGAAATAAAATCGACTTTAGTCTGCGCGTGTTAGAGGTCATATCAAACTACCTCCAGAGTAGAGAGAAAAGAAGCAAACCATGGGTCCAGCAATGGGTCAAGAAGGTGGAACATAATGCACAAAACACTTGGATCAACATGATATCTAGAAGCTTGATCCCCAATAACATTATAAACTTGATTCGTGAATGGGTCAGAATTTTTAGGAAATCGAAAGCCAAGCACACCCTTTTAGGGTGCTTTGAAGAAATACAGGACCTCACTAGAGAAATATGGCAACAGAGGTATAAGATAACTGGCGAGTGGGAAAGATCTCAAGGGATCATTAAAGCAGAGAAGAGAACAAAAGGCAAATGAAGCCAGAACATGCAAAGAACTGACTAGGGAAAAGGCCAAACAAGATTGGTCTGGACTGGAAGAAAACCAAAACTTTCAATTTCCTCTTCTCACGAAAATCCAAGAAAAATTGTGCTAACTCAACCTAGGCAGGTTAGTTTTCCGAAAAGAAGATAACAAGTCATAGAGGTCCAATTGGAAATCCGATCCAAAAGGTATCTTTCATAGTAATCTTGCATACACATTAGTATAACCTGATTTCTAGTTAGCTCTGAAATAGATAGCACAATGTAATATCTGAGTAAAAGCTAAATAAAGATCAACTGGGAGCCGAGCCAGTTTTTTAAAAAAAAAAAAAAAATTATAAATAATATTATTAAACATGCTAAAAAAATAAAGAAACAAGCTTGAATCCTAAGTTAAGATATGTCAAAAATATATAATTTATTGAATATAAAAATACTAAAGTGAATTAAAATTCCATCACAAATTATAAATATCCTTTTCAATACTTTTAACCAAAGACAAAATATAGTTTTAAAATATTATAGTTCTACAGAAGTATGAGATTAATAATAAAATAGATCAATAAAATATGATCTCTTTACTACTCTGACAGATATTCTATAATTGTTTAATTATCATAGTAAAAAAAAACTTTATAGGTTATACAGTACAATCTCAATCAAATTCTATAGCAACCTAAAAACAGAATAGATAAATAAAAGAGTAAATTGGATGGTCAGTACATATATAAACAATACTATATAAATTATAGATAATAAAAAAAAACTATAATAAATTATCAAAAAAAACAAAGAATTTTATAAAACAAATAATATAAAAATTAGTCATTAGAAATCTTAGTTATTGTTATTAATAAAAGCAATCAAAATTTTAAATGAGGCATAAAAATAAAGAATTAAACCATTTAAGGCTACCTTTAATAAATACTAGTGAAAATCTTGAAAGTTTGATACAACAATTCAAAAAAAAAAAAACTATTGGAAAATTTTGATTCAATAAAAATTCAAGAAAACTTAAGTGCTAATGAGAATAAAATATCTTGTAGATAAACAAATATAGTATATAATAAATCGTATTCTAATTTCTAATACAAAATATTTATATAATAATATTTTTTTTCGAAAATGATATGCAATCTCCTCATAAATAGTATAATAACAAGCTTCAAATACAAGTTAGATCTTATAAGAACAACTTCTAATAATATACCCTTTAACAAATTTGAGTATAAAATTATTTATATATAAAATAAACAACTTCTTTTATATATAATCAATTGGATAAATAAAATTAACAAAAGATATAGAGTAGAAAAAATAGCAAGGTTTAGATTATAAATATTATAAAATAAATTTTGATCAATAAAGTCAATTACAAATAAAATGATATATCTTTAAAAAAACCTAGAAAAGAATCTAACACATGATATTATCTGATTAATAAGAAGACATGGCTTTATTTCAAGATAAAAAAGAAAATAAAAGTTTTATATTTATCTAAGAAATATAAATAATATAATATGTAAGTCAATCAAACTCTTTCTGCTGATCCTCTAACCACACACAAAAAAGATATTCACAAGAAGTTTTATACTTCTCTGCTAATAAAGTTTTAATACTTTCCCTAAAACAACTTGAAATATATACTTCAAGAATTATCACTATCCTATCTCTTTTGTCTACAAACCTCTTCATTCCAAAACTTGACTTCAAGTGACCTGAAAAGTCATGGAATACCTTTTCTACTGATGGCAAAAAAAGTTCTGAAAGGAAGAAGAACTAACTGACCGCTATCTATCCACATATAGAGAAACATCACAGAGCTTCTGTTGTGATGAGAGAGCTATCGCAAATGTACTACATCTACTCTCTTTGTCACTTGTTGGGCTCTAATAATGCTCTTTCTCAGTATTTTTGGGGAATTTTGCCTATCTCAGTTTGACCCTGAATTTTTAGTAGCACAAAGTTTCTCATGTGCTGATTGGCTCAGTAGAATAATGTCAGTAAAAGAATGTAAACAAGCTCCCATTGGTCATCTCACGTGTCTGAATACATTTCCTCAGCTTCATAAAAACCTAGATCCACCATAAATCATATGAGTCTGGTACAGGTGGATACAGAACACTGCCTCCTATTACATCATTGATTATCATTGGAAAGAACAAATAAGGATGAAGTTTTCAAGTCTTGTTAGCTCAGCTTTTAGGACATAGAGGCCTAGCAAGTGTCTCATAACTTTACTGAATTGGATTACACTATAGGTAGAATGTATAACAAGTAAATCGACCTACCTAGCTGTATATATGCCCCTCCACAATCCTTCCTTTATCAAGAAAAAATCCCTCCTATCTTAGAAGATGCAAATCATCCCAATAACATCAAGAGGAGTTTCTTCCTACAACCCCTTTCACACCAAACTGACCAAGCAGATAAATGACCTAAAGAATCCTCCCTTCCTGATTGGCAAGAGTAGTTAACTCTCATATACAACTGAAATCTGGCTGAAGATGAAGTTTATCAAAGTAAATGAAAGAGTTTCCCATAGTACCGAAGTAATCAAGATAAAGATAAATGAGTAGGTATGACTACCACTTGATATTGGGAGATTTTATTAATATGCGAAACCAACAATTTGGGAACAGATATTACTGAAGATTATTATTAGATGATGATAGGTAACATTTTACCAATATCACCTTTCCATGTGCACTCCATCAAATCCTCTTCCCCTATATAAGCTGTAAAGTAACAAGCTCCAAGACCCGACCTCTTTATTTTGAAGTGAATTATCAATAAAGTTTTGGTAAAATACATATATCATTGAAGTACATAATATAATTACTATAATTTTCAAGTCTCAAGGTGGAACAAATACGTTTTTTAGTATTTTTTATAGAGAGGTTTTTAAATGCTATAGTTTCTGATAACACATTGCTCAAAAACAATCCAGTTCATAACTTTTCTTCTCTCACTGTCCCTTACACACTTTTCTTGCTAATAACACACACTAGTGGAACTTTGCGTACATTAGATTAGTCTGAATAATAAAACAACACACTACAATGGATATTTCACCAATTGTTTTATTGTTTCACTAAATATAGAAATAGTTTACAAAATTGCTTTGTATACAAGAGTATATGTAATGTATATAATCAATAAAAAGGGCAAGGTTGAGTATTTCAAAATATATATATATATATAATATATAAGTACTTCTATTTTAAAAATAAATACAAGCTGTATAAACACAATATAAATATTGTTATATTTTTCTTTAATTATTAACTATAGTATTTGTTTATTATATTACTCTAGTTATAGTTTTAAATTATGTGACATATATAATGCAAGATATATCTTATTAGTTTATAAAATAGATCTAATTATTAGAATAAAGTAGAGATTTATATAGCATATATTATTTAATTTCTTTATTTTATTATTACTATATACTGTATATTAATTATATTCAGCTAGCAGATTACCTAAGTAAGCAGATCTGATATATTGACCTGATTTGGCAAATCTGGTAGATTTGGTCACTTTGATTTCTTTGTTATCAAATAATTAATATTAAATATATATATAAAGATTAAACTATTTAAACCAATTGATTCAAGGTTTTACTTAATTTTTTTATTCTTGGTATTATATATTTTTAATAAATCAAATTACCTAAAGACTTTTTTAATATATTTGTATAATCTTCACTATTCTTGAATTATCAACTTTAGTATACTACAACTGAGATATTTTCTCTTAACTTAAAATGGATTATTGTTATAATTTCTTGTTTATCTATTTGATTTGAAGATTATTGAATAGATTATTAAATTGATAATAACTGTAAAATTCACTACTTTTAAACTATTTTCTGAAAACAATCAAAAAGTCTTGTTCAATATTGGAGATATTTACTTGAAAAGTGATTCAAGAATCCAAAGTCTAACAAAAGATTTTAATTTTGTTATATAAATAGTTTAAAAAACTACATTATTACTAATAGTACTATATACAGTATATAATACTTTTTATAAAACAAATTTCAATATAAACTTATTTTTCTTATATATTGATAATTCTTGTTTAATTTGCTATTCATCTCAAGAATTATTTTCTACTTTAAAAAATTTTTAAAATTGATTTAAAATTAAATTCATTGCTACTTTTTATACCTTTGTTATCTAATATTATTTTAATTAAGTACTTTCTACTTTTATCTTTTATTTTAAATTTACTATCATTGAAAAATTAATTTTTATTATCAAAAAATTGATATGTAACTCTTTTCACTGATTCTTTGACTATACACAAAAAAGATGTTTGCAATAAGCTTTTATACTTCTTTGCTAATAAAGTCTTAACACTTTTCTTAAAACAATTTGAAGTATTACTTCAAGAGTCATTACTACCCTTCCCTTATTATCTACAAACCTTTTTACTCAAAAACTTGACTTCTAATAATCAAGAAAAGTCAAGTAATATCTTTGATACCAATAACAAAAAAGTTCTTAAAGAAAGAAAAACTGGTTATAAAGTATCTGAAGATCTTTTTAATCTTTAAAGCGAGAGGTTTATAATGATTTGTTGTAGTTAAAAGACTTATTTCCTCTTTTTTTAACTGTCTTGGTCCTTTTAGAGCTTTCACTTTTATAGTTTTCTGAGGAATTTTATCTATCTCAATTTGATCCTAAATTTTGGATAATACAAATTCTTATCAAAAGTAATTGTTCATATTGAGGATAGTATGTTCTGTGTTTTTGCTTGAAATTTAACGATTTCTATTCCCTCTCCTGTTTGAATAATCCATTTTATTTCCATTTTACTGTTACATTTTGTTGTGTGAAGAAACCATCTATGTAGATTTGAAAATTAGTGTGTGGAGCTATTTCTTGTGCAATCTGTTGTAGTCTACTGATTGTTCTTGCTGGTGCTCTGAGCTTTATTCCAATTAGACTCTTCATAATAGATGCTGGGTCTAAGTATATTGTGAGTAGCGAAATATCTGGCATTTATATTTTAATCTTTCCCAGGGTAAACTCTATGCCTTGAGAAGAGAATTGAAGTCTGTTGGTATATGACTATTCCATCCTATTTTCTTGTGACCTGGAGATGCATCCCTTTGTATTCTTTTGTACTCTTATATTAACTGATTGTGCCAAGAGTTGGGTCATGATATATTGTTGTTGATTTTTGTACTGTCTTCTATATTCTAGAATATTGAAAGGTTAGCCTTTATACTTATAAAGCAGTAATGTTTGTTCCTTTCTAGTCATATGATTAACCAGAATTGTTTGATCATCCAGTGCTTTCTTCTTTCTTGTTAGAATTGTATTCCTGTTTTTCTTGATTGCCAGCCATTTAATTGTTAATTGTTTCTGGTATGAAAGCACTGATGTGTTTGAACAGAAGCTATTTGTATCTAAAATGATATTATCACTTTTGTCTTTCTCAGCTGGCTCTTTATTATTGTTTGTTCACTTGTATCCCTTGTCCTTGACTAGCTCTCTCAAGTCTCTGTACCATAATGTTGTTCTGCCTTGCTTGTCAAGTCTAACTCTCACTTGTTGCTAGAAAAGGAACCTTGTTTTGCTATTATTAAGCAACTGATCCTGAAAGAGGGTCTCTCTATACCTGAGCAAGTTTCTATATTTGTTATACCATTCTTCTAAGACTATCTCTTTGATTGCTGTGCCTTTATTCTTGATGGGCTTTCTGAACCATGCATGTTCCACTGAGGCAAGAGTGATCCCTTAGAGTTTCAGCATATTAAAAATGTCATTTGTTAGATTTTTTCTTTTTCTGATTCAAAAAGAGAGCTTGTATATTAAGATTGAAGTATTGGATCAATATTCATTTTAAATATGTTGAAGTCTGATTTGTATAGTAATTTCACTAAAGTTGTAACTATTGAGTCTGTTGAATAGATTTTTCCTATGCAGAAGGATTTGTCTATCCCATAGATTAAATATTTTATATCTAAAATCTGTATGGATAATACAGTTAGGCATCATTACTGATAGTTCAACTTTATGTTTGAAGATTTTGTTAATTTTACTACTTATTTTTTCACATTTTTTTTCTGATAAGACTAAGTTATTTAGCAAGTATTCTATTGCCAGAAAAAGAGTATAATTAATTATATATCTTATTTGTTTGTCTGTAATCTTTTTCCATATAATGTTCTCATTGTGGTTTCTACCTTTTCTTTGATGATATTTTTTTGACAGATCTTCTTCCCATCTTCTGATATTCATACCCCTAGAATTCTTGTCACTTCATAGCATTGCAAGGGGATGATCTATATTCTATTTAGTTTGATACTCTCTTTTCTTGACTCTTTACTTACATTTATATATATCAGTGATGATTTCTCACTATTGATTTGAATTCCATTTATCTTGAGAAATTCTACTACTTTGTTAAGGATTGCCTGTATGTCCACTTAACTGTTCACAAATCATGTGGTGTTATCCATGTAGGCTGTTGCTGTAACCTCAGATTCCCTTACCCTTTTATTGAACATCTCTCCTGGATTTAAGGAGATTAAATCGAGGAGTATCTTTGTTTCTATTGTATATCCTATATGTTTGTCCTCAATTTCTTGCAACAGAGGATCATAGAAGATTCTCTATAAAAGGAGAGAGATGGTATTATCTTGATCTATACCATCCTATATGAAATACTTTTCTATAAAACTATACACTGTGATTACTTTATTGTTTCTGTTCTTTAGTATATTGTCTATTATTTTGACTATTTTTTCTAGTACGTGGATTCTTCAGAGGGCTCAGATCATTATGTTTCTATTAATAGAGTTGTATACTTTGCTAATATCCTGACTTAAGATCCATGCTTTTTTTTTTAATTTACTGGCCTTCTCTATTACATTATTTAAAATGTAGATTGGCTCCTATGTACTGCCTCCTGATAGACCCATCCAGTTGTTTTCACAAAAAATTTTGTGTTTTGTACAAGTTTCTAATAATCTTGTCATTATGATATTTATGAATATCTTTTTTGTTGTTTTTAGTAAAGTTATGGGTTATATAATGTTGATGTCACTCATCCAGTCTTTGAGCTTGGGGATTGAATATATGTTCCCTTTCCTTCAGTTCTCTGGGACTTCATCTGTGTTCAGTATTTTATTGAATAATACCTCTAAGATTTTGAGCCCTTGTTTCTCTAGGTTCTTTAGTCCCAAATATGGAATCTCTGATAGGCCTGGTGCACTGGAGTTTTTCTTGTTCCAGATCACATCTCTTATTTTTACTATAATCATTGCATGTATTGTTTCATTGAACCAGTTGTCTTAGATATTTGTTTTTGGCCTATATTGTTACTTCCAGTGCAAGAAGTCTTCTATATTTAAAGTACATTTTGGTTTAGTTCAGTCTTGAAAATATTCTTTTATCTTGATTTTTATCTTCTTTAGGTCAATTAAAATCCTGAATTCATTTTCTTCTTTATGCTCAATTAATCTTTAAGTATTAATAATTCTTGTGGGCCAATTCAGAATACTGCTAATCATTTTTTTTTTTAATATTCCCCCAGGTTCTTGTATCTCTGTTCTATGTGTTTCTTAATTCTCTTTCCTTTTTCTAGTTCGATTTTGATCCTTGTGTTTTTATTCTCTGCCTTCTAAATCTCCTTGATTTCCAGCAACCAACTATGTAACTTTCCTTAATTATATACTGTGTCTTCTCAAAACAGGGGGGGTTCTATTAAGAAGGAAGTTGGTATATTTATTTCACTTATATCTTCCTCAATTTGTGTCCATGTTGCTTGGGACCTTGATTCTGGATTTGTGAGCCATACTTGGCATCTTCTATAAATTCTATTTATCTTTGTTTATTTCTCTATAAACTTCTTATATTTTGATTTATGTATGGTTCCTATATTCTTCTTACATCTTTTTTTCTTTAAGGAGTCTTGCATAACTGTTGTTATTGATTCTTTGAATTGCTGTTAAATTTCTTCTATCTCTCTGTTAGACCTCAAGGCTTTTCTTGTCTTCTCTTTCATATGTGTTGTGAATTTGGCCCATTGTTTGGAGGTAGAATTGCAGAAGTCTATCTTGTTCTGCTTGTTGTTTTTCCTGTTTACTAGCTTGGACTATGATGTGTGTGGTGTATTGATCTGTATCATTATCATTTTGTGATCACTTTTGATGACAGTTTTTACTGCCATATGTTCTGTATTGATAATATAGGGAGTAAGGGACTGGAGATCCAGATGTAATTCAACCTACTCCTATATCCTAACTTTGATCTGCTGTATATATAATCTTTTGTGATTGGATGAACTTGTTTATATATATCTGTGAAGTCATATACTGTCAGAGTATCAATGATTTATCTTGGTTTAGTTTCTCTGATCTTCCTTGCTATATGGTCCAACCATTTATCTACCACTTCATTGAAGTTATTTATTATTATAATATATATGTTTATACTTTTCCCTTCACTAATTTTATTTTTGATCTATTGATATAGTTTTGTTTTATCTTGCCCATGGCCTTAATTTGTAATTTTTATTAATTGTAACTGTTTGGTTATTACAAATAAATAGTTATACATATATGTTATAGTAAATCTATTTTATATGAATAACTGTATATATATTTTTAACTAATGCTATGTACAACTACTACTAGTCCAACATCAAAGCTGGAAGACCATGTGATTCCATCTTAATTATTCCTAAAACAATTTTTATTAAAAGTATTCTAGTTATCATGCTGTCAAATACAGTATTCTAGATTTCAGTTTTTGATCCTTCAGAGTGATCTGCGAATTTCTCTTCCCACCAAGGCCTTCTGATAGTCAAGTCTGTGAAAGTCAGCACAGCTACATATATGAGGATAAGTTTTGAAAGGCATGTTACTGGTTTGGGATTTACTCTTCTTATTATTATTTTTATTGATAACGTGATTGTGTCAATGGTAATCCTATTCAATTTCAGATTACAACCTAATCACAATTTATATATAGACTGGATGCTATATTAGAAATATTGGTTAGTTTACAGTTACGCCAATAGATAGTTTCTTTTTCTTATTGAGCAGTCTTGTATTTTATTGATAGAATTGAACCCAAATCTTGTGATCTTGACCTTTTATGAAATGTTAACCACTGCATTATTGATCCATCAGTTCTTATTTTCTTGCTATTCTTAGATCACTGGATCATCATTATGAGATATATGAGATTTTAATGTCACCTTATAGCTTATTTTTCGCTTGATCCTCATATGGTATTGAACTCTGAATCTAGTGATCGTGACCTGAAAACACTACCACTGTGCTATTGGCCCATATGTTTATATATCTAATCTTATTCTTGAATCTGAAGATAAAAATTCTATTATTTTTCTCTCTAATTATTTTAAACCTGAAGAATTCATTCCTAAACTATCTACTAGAATTTTAATCAAGAAACAATGGATTGAGGTTCAGTAAATCTTATTTGACAATAAAAATGTCTTTATTAATCATATTTCAAAGAAAGATTAAACAAGTAATTTGAGAAAGATATAGTAATTACTTATAGTATTGATGCTGGAAATATTACTTTAATTAAATAATAACCATATAAGGTCTCATTTAATCAATAAGAATTAATTAAAAAAAATTAAAAAAATACTATAGTAAGGAATTATCAGTTATACCATTAGTTTCTAGTCTTCTTTTGTTGTTATAGTACTCAAGAAAAATAATAAACAGTACTTTTGTATTGACTTTAAAAAACTTAATATAATTATTGAAAAAGATATTTATCCTATTTTAATAGTTGATAATCTTTTGGAAATCTTCAATAGTACTTAATAATTTACTTGTCATAATCTAGCAAGTGAATATTACCAAGTTGCAATAAGTAATAGGAACAAGCATAAAATAGCATTTATAACAAATATGGACTATATGAATTTAATATCATACTTTTTAATCTTTACAATATTTTGGCAACTTTTCAGTAACTAATAAATAAGGTTTTGATCTTATAATATAACAAATTTGTTGAAGTTTATCTTGATGATATTACTATTATCTTTTTTATAATCTTTGAATTACATTGTTAACATATGCTCACTATCTTGAATACTCTCAAAAAAGCCTTTCAAATACTGAATTTTGAAAAATATCACTTCTTTCTATTACAAATAAAATTACTTGATAATATTATTAATTGTGAGGAAATTTAACTTGATAATAATAAATTGTGAAAGCCAAATAATTCTAAAGCCTATCACTTTCAGACAAATAAAAAAATTTCTTGAGCTTTCTTTCTATTATAAAAAATTTATTAAAAACATTTCTTATATTACTTATTTCTAAACTCTCTTTTAAAAAAGAATATCTTCTTTTAATAAATATATAATCACCAGTAAACTTTTAAAACTCTGAAGCAACTCTTTATCTTATCTTCTATCTTAAGATACCTTGACTTTTTCAAGGTTTTCTACCTTTATACTAATATTTCTAGAATTGGCATTGATACTTTTTTTTTTTTTTTTTTTAAACCCTCTGTTAGGCTAGTTATGTGTACTTTATTAAACAATTGTAAGCTGTACATATAGTATGAATC
>CAJVPT010001093.1:0-23493 GCA_910592055.1 Acaulospora colombiana
CTTCTCTTATTATGTCTCTCCATTCTATTTCACATGCCCTGTTTAAGTGTCTTATTTATGACGATGGTTCAAAGAGATGTCTCCATCTATCATGTATTGGTTGTTGCCTTCTGCTCTTGCTACACATTCTTTTGTGAGGAAGGTCATATATTTTTCCTTTAGTCTTTTTTCGTTGGTCTATATGTGAAGCGGTGGATGTCCTTCTCTTTCTGTCTTTTGCAAACTATACAAGTTAGAAACTTATATAGCTGTGGTCTATGAGTATTCAAGTTTGCCATTGTTGGGTGCTTATCCGGTCATGTTTTCCATCTGAAGGTTCTATCACTGTAGTCCTTGTAATCAGTTTGGAGTGATGTTATTTTAGATTGTATCAGTGTCTTCATAGTCATATTCCAGTCTACTTCTTTGCCCTTCTGTCTGGATAGCCAGTTTTGGCTGCATCTTAATGTTCTCCACTTGCTGGCCCATTTGGTTTTAAGGATGGTTTTCCCTACTATCTTGAAAGTAAGGTCAATAAAGGACTGGTCCTATCTTAGTGTTGTCATTGCGCTGGTAGTATTCAGCTCTTGAATTTTAATTCTGTCTTAGGGCCTTTCTACTATCGTAGTCGCTGCTAGTTTGTCTGCTAGCTCATTTTCTTGATTACCAGAATGGCTCTTAATCTTGGTCCATATTACTGTAATGTTTTGTAATGAGATCAATTCCTGTATTGTATTAACTAGACACCTATTCAGAGTTTCTGGTGCTTGATTTCTCTTTTCTTGTTTTGTCCCTTTCTTTTTTATCATGTTGATTGCATATTGGCTATCTGTAAGAAGTTTATTCTCTTGTTTGCACTTATTGTACTGATTGCTGTGAGTATTGCTGTCAGCTCTGCCCATGTTGAGAATAGTGTGTCTTGTGTTTCTGCTTGAAACCTGGCAATTTCTATATCCTCTTCTGTTTGTATTACCCATCCTATTCCCATTCTACTGTCCATCTTTCATTGCATATAGGAACCGTTTGTGTATATTTAGAAATTGTTGTGTGGAGCTATTTCTTGTACTATCTGTTTTAATCTCCTGATTGTTCTTTCCAGTGCTCTGAGCTTTTTCCCAATCAGTGTTTTTGTGATAGATAATGGGTCTAGGTATATTGTGGGTAGTGGAGTGTCTGGTGTTTGTACTCTGATTTTCTCCAGGGCATGCTCTATACCTTGAGAGGAGGACTGAAGTCTATTGATGTATGGCTTCCTGTTTCCTCCTCTTGTGACTTGGAGATACATCCCTTTGTACTCTTTTTTACTTTTATATTAATCGATTGTGCCAATAATTGGATTATGACATACTGCTGTTGGTCTTTGTACTGATTCTTGTATTCTAGAATGTTGAAAGGGCATCCTTTGCATTTATAAAGTGATGATATTTGTCCTTTCTGGTCATGTGGTTAACTAGGATCGTTTTGTCATCCAATACTTTTTTCTTTCTTGTCAAAATTGTGTTTCTATCCTTCTTTGTTGCCAGCTACTTGATAGTTGATTGTCTCTGGTATGAAAGTACTGATATATTTGATTGTAAGCTGTTTATACTTGGACTACCTTGCTCGCTTCTATCTTTCTCTTCTGGCTCTTCATTGTTATCTATACCTTTGAAGTTATTGTCCTTGGCTAGCTCTCTCAGGTCTCTGTATTATAGTGGCATTCTGCCCTATTTGCCAAGTCTAACCCTTACTTGCTGCCAGGAGAGGAATCTTTTTTGCTTTCATTGAGCAACTGATCATAGAAGAAAATTCCTCTACATATGAGTGAGTTCCTGTGCTTGTTATACCACTCCTCTGAAACCCTATCTTTGATTGTCATGCCTTCTTTCTTGACTGGTTTTCCAAACCATGCATGTTCTATTGGAGCAAGAGTAATTCCTTCTAGTTTCAACATATTTAAAATATCATTTGTCAAGTTTTTTCTTCTTCTGATTCAGAAGGGAAGCTTATCTGTTAAGATTGAGGTGTTGGACAATTACTCGTTCAGAATATGCTGAAGTCTTATCTGTGTGATGATCCTACTGAAGTTGTAACTATTAAGTCTGTTAGATAAGTTTTTTTCGTGCATAAGGATTTGTCTATTCCAGAGGTTGAATATTTTATATTCAAAATCTGCGTGGATGATACAGTTAGGTGTCGTTGCTAATAGTCCAGCCTTATGTTTGAAAACTTTGTTGATTTTGCTGCTTATTTTTCTACATTCATTTTTTGATAGGACTAGGTCATTTAACAAGTATTTTATTACTGGAAAGAGCATATGATTAATTATATGTCTCATCTGTTTGTCTGTAATTTTCTTCTATACTAGTGTTCTTATCGTGGTTTCTATCTTTTCTTTAATGATGTTCTTTTGATATGTCTTCTTCCCATCTTTTGATATCCATATCCCCAGAATTTTTGTTGCTTTATGGTACTGCAGGGGGAGAATCCATGTCTTGTTTGGTTTCACACTCTCCTTTCTTGATTCTTTGCTTATATTCATATATTTTAGTGATGATTTCTCGCTGTTGACTTCACTGTCATTTATCTTAAGAAATTCTGCTGCTTTATTGAGAATTGCCTGCATACCCTCTTGGCTATTTGTGAACTATGTGGTTTCATCCATGTAGGTTGTTGCTGTGATCTCAGCTTCCCTTACCCTCCTGCTAGTCATCTCTCCTAAAGTTGAGGGATGAGATCGAGGAGTATCTTTGTTTTCATCTTATATCCTGTGTGTTTGTCCTTGATTTCCTGTAACAGGGGATTGTAGAAGATTCTCCATAAGAGGGTAGAAATGGTATTTTCCTGATCAATTCCATCTTGTATGGGATAGTCTTCTGTAAGGCCGTGTGCTGTGATTACCTTGTTGTTCCTGTCCTTTAATATGTTATCTATTATTTTGATTATTTTTCCTGATACTATGATTTTTTGAGGGCTCAGATCATCATATCTCTGTTTATTGAGTCATATGCTTTACTGATATTTTGACTGAAGATCCATATCTCTTTTTTAAATTCTCTGATCTTTTCCATTACATTGTTTAAGATATGAATCAGCTCCTGGGTACTACCTCTTGGTAGGCCTGCCCAGTTGTTTTTATAGAGAATTTAGTGTCTTGTGCATGTTTGCGCTAGTCTTGTCATTATGATACTTATGAATACTTTCTTTGTTATTTTCAATAAGGTGATGGGTCATATGATATTAATATCACCCATCTAGTCTTTGGGCTTGGGGATTGGGTATACATTTTCTTTCTTCCAGTTCTCTTTAACTTCACTTGTATCCATTATTTATTGAATAGTACTGCCAGGAGTTTTATACCATGTTTCCCTAAGTTTGTCAGTCCCAGATATGGAATTTTTGATGGACCTGGTGCGCTAGAGCTCTTCTTGTTCTGGATTGCTGACCTTATCTCCAATGTTGTGATCTCTTGAATTGTCTTGACAAACCAGTCATCTTGAATATTCGACTTTGACCTATATTATTGCTTCCAGTGTGGAAAGTCTTCTATGTTCAGAGTGCATCTTGGTCTAGTCCAATCTTAAAAGTGTTCTTTTATTTTACTCTTGATCTCCACTGGATCCATTAAGATTCTGACTTCATTTCCTTTCTTGCACTCAATCAGTCTCTGAGTGTCGATGAATCTTGTGGGTCAGTTCAAGATACTGTTGATCATTTTTTTTGGATGCTACTCCAGATTCTTGTATCTCTGTTCGATGTGTTTCTTAATTCTTTTCCCTTTTTTCTATTCGATTTTGATCCTTGTAACTTTGTTCTCTGCTTCCCAAATCTCCTTGGTTTCCAACAACCAGCTATACAGTTTTTCTCGATTATGTACTATATCTTCCCAGAAGAGGTTTAATTCTATTAAGAGAGGAATCAGTACATTTATTTCACTAATATCTTCCTTAAGTGTTGTTCATATTGTTTGTAATCTTGTGTCCAGATTTGTAAGCCATGCTTGGCAATTTCTGTAAATTCTGTTTATTTTTATTTGTGTTCCTATGAACTTCTTATATTTTAATTTGTGTATAGTTTCTATATTCTTTCAGTATTTTCTTTTCTTTAGGAAGTTTTTTGCCGCTATTATTATTGATACTTTGAATTGTTGCCAGGTCTCTTTTGCTGTCTGTCTATTGGATCTCAGGACTTCTCTTGCTCTTTCCTCCATTTTTGCTGTGAACTTGACCCATTGTTTAGGGTTAGAGTTGCTAAAGTCTAACTTATTCTGCTCATTATTTTTCCTGTTACTAATTTGAACCATGATGTGTGCGATAAGTTTATCTGTGTCACTACCATTTTGGGATCACTTTTAATCATGGTTTCACAGCTATGTGTTCTGTATATACAATATATGGGAGTAGGGGACTGGAAACCCAGATATAGTCCAGCCTACTTTCATATCCTAACTTTGGTCTATTGTATGTATAATTTTTTGTGGTTGGATGGACTTGTCTATATGTGTCTGTGAAGTTATATGCTATCAGGATATCTATAATCTGTCTTGGTTTGGCTCCTCTAATTTTTTCCTCTGTGTGGTCCAACTGTTTGTTTGCCATCTTGTTAAAGTTACACATTACTATAATAAACATATTCTTACTTTTTCCTTTACTAACTTTTGCTTTGATCCATTGGTGCAGTTTTGCTTTATCTTGCTTCTTTGATTCATTTGCTGTGTTATGTAATGTCAGTATTCTTTATTGGATTTTTCCCTTGAAGGCCATGTCTACCAAGAGGCCCCAGTTGATACATTCTTCTGTATTGAAAATGTGTATTGCTCATTTCTTTTCCACCAACATGCTAACTCCTGCTCCATGTTTTTGCTGGTCCGGTTTCGTTGACCATATTTGATACCTTCTCTCTTCATCCCACCATCTTTGATTTACAGGTAGCAGGTCTCTATTATTCCTAATACATCTATTTTTTCCTCTTGACAGTATTCTAGTAATACTATCTTGTCTACCTCTATAGTGATTCCTCTTACATTAATTGTTCTGATTTTCCAATTGTCTTTTTTTTGTTTATTATTACCCTTTTTTCTTCTTGCCTATTAGTGGTGGTGCTCGCTGCCTGTTCTCTAATCATAATTGTTTTGGAGATACTGGAAGATCTGTTTTGTTGATCCTGCAGCCTCGATGGGTGATTCCAAGCAATCTATCATCTATCTTATGGTGGATTTAATTGTGAATTCCATTTAATTGATTCTGTTATTGATCAACTCTTGTTGTTATCTAATGTCTATTCCTTTGGAAGATGGAGTTCTGAAGCTTGATCTCAATGGCCATTGTTCTTGTTCAGTAGGTGACTTGATGATTTTGATCCTTATACTTTTATTTGCAAATCTTCTTCTAGTGTAGATACTCTTTTGTCCAACATGTGAACCTGGTATTTAATAGCATTCATGTTTGTCTGGAGCTATCTAATGGCCTCTATAAATGTTTCCAGCTGTGCTGGTGGCCGTAAGGAGCCTTTTGCTATACTGGCGTATATTCAATTTTGTTGGTTATATGTTCCATGGTGGGTTTTCTCACTTGTCTTGTTAGTTGGAAGCCTTGCCTTTGAGGAGGGGGAGTCTTGGTTGGTCTAATCTATTAGTTATATTTCTCTGTGTTAGGTTTTTCTTTACTATAGTGCATGTATTAAAGTCATATTCCTATGCCCCACATCCAAAGCAAAGTTTTGTTGATCTTGTAACCCACGTGAGTTCTGTATCTTTCAGTTGCAGGGTAGTTTCCTTGCCTTATCTAAGTCTTGTGTATCTTTGAAATATAAAATGATGAACCGTTTGTTTTGTTTAAGTTGGTTAAAAGGAAAGTAGCAAGCCTGTGCACTTATCTATTTGATAATTTCTTTTAACTCTTTTGCCGATGTCCCTTGTGAGAGGTTGGCAAATATTGCACTGTATTGGTTCCTTTTTTCATTGATGATCTGAGTCTTGACCATTGGATATATTCTCATACAATAGTTGTCCTTGTAGAGAGCCTATACTCTGGCCTGTTCTTTAAACACTGCCTTTGAGCTGAATTGTACTATTCTTGATTGGACCATGCCAACTAGTTGAAGTGAAATATATTCTATAACTATTTTATCCCCAAATAAACTAGCTATTGTAAAATGATTAGGGTTGTCCCAGAGCCTAATGAATTGGGCTCTACTTTCAGGTGTGCTGATCTGTAGTGCTAGTCTAAATTTAGTAATTTCATTGTTAGTGATCTTAATCTTACATGCCTTTAAAGCCTCATAGTAATTGCTAAAAAGTGCTGCGATCATTTGTGAGCCTGTTGGTTCCTCTATGCATACATGCTTCAGGGTTACCAGATGTTCCAGCTTGCTTTGGATAAAGTTGATTTTTTTATGTGTTGAGTTTCCCGGTACTTCCTCTAGATCTATAAAGACTTTGCCTAGATCAAGCATGTCATTGAGTCTTTGAGAGTGTAGTTATCTTGTTGTTGGAGTTCTAGGCCTTTGTTCCTTCTTGTAGCTGTATCTATTGTTAATAATGTTTTTCTGGTTCTTCATGGTCTCTCCCCCTCCTTGGCTACTGTTGTTGTTATTGTTGCTACCGACATAGGTGATGGTGGTCTTGATTCCATGATTATCTTCTCTATTGTATCTATGGTTTCAGTAATATTCTTCTCAGAATTTGTAGTGTTGTTGCTTTTCATATCCTCAAGCTCCATGTTTCCTTTTTGGTTTTGGATGAGGTTCTGCATGTTTTGGATGATTTCAGTCTCCTTCTCTTTCTTAGCCACTTTTTTACTTCTCTTGATACTGGTGAGCGGATTGAATTTATTTGACAGTTTGGTCTTCAAGAGCAGTTTTGCGATTTTCCTACTGTCAGTAATAATTCTCTCACTGGTGTAGTTCACAGCTGTATCTTTGACTCTGGGAAACCTTCTGGACATGTTCGTTGTAGGGGCTCTTTGAGAGCATTGGGTTTTTTCTTGCTTGCTTTGGGTTGTTACCATAAAAGAAAAATTTTACAAATTTTGTTGGGAGTAGGAAAGAGTTTTTTTTTTTTTGAAATTTAATATTCTATTAACTCATATATTACAGAGAATATTGTTACTACCACAAATCACAAAATACAAACTATTTACATAGAAATGTAGAAGTTAAAGGATCCTGCTAAATAATTTTGCTACTCTACAATAATATATGCTTTGCCTGGCAGAAAACATTAAAAAAACAATAGAAAGCCTCTATTAATAACTTGGATTCCTATAAAGATCTTTTAAAAATAAATATATTCTAGTTTGAAATAGACATTGATCAAATTTTTTTTTCTTTTTAAATGCTGGCTCAGCCTTGTTTTATTGTATATTTGCAGCAAAATTACATAGAAAGGCAACTCTAGAACTTATACCTGTTTTTTACCAAATAAAACTCAATAGAGAACTCTTTTTATAGAGAAACCCACCTTGCAGCTTGTTGCCACCCCTAGTGAGGGGGCTAACCTGCCAAGGCTGGGCTAGTGCTAAAATAAATTTCAAAGATAAAGGAGTTGTCTATGATGTTTGTAAGCCACTGGTCCATAAAGTTATTGACCAGACTGACATATTGATTTTTTATATGTCTTTCCCTCGAGATGAATGATGGATCTTCCTTTTTGGACTTGTATTTTGCTTGTTTCTCTTTCTTTCTTGTGATGCCCATGGTGGCCTTCCACTTTAGAAATGTTTCTCATCTTTTTGTCCATATTTTGTATAGAAAATTGATTATGTCGGTATGTATTTGAGTGAGAAAGGTCTTTCTGTTCAGTCTATCAGGGATAATAGTTTGGATATGAGAGACTAGTTCTTTGAAGAAGGTACCTCTGATGCTTGCTATTAAGTACTCTTTGTATCTCTAGCTTATTTTACTTATGAATTTACTTTTTAACTTCTTTCCTTCTTCTTGTGTTGTGTAACTTTTGACGTGGATGGTTACAGTATTGATTAGGAACTCTTCAGTTTTAATCTGAATTGATTGCAAATGAATGGATGTGTGCTAGTCTCTGGCTCATAGCATTTGAAGCATTTGTTGTTTTTGTATAGGGAGGGTATTCTAGCATGTAATTTGCTTTTGATTGGTAGTTTATCATTCCAAATGCTGAGATAGAATTTTCTAAGCTTTTGATCTTCCCAGTCAGTGTAGTAGTTGCTTATTTTGGTTGGTTGTAGTAGGGTGGTAGTTGTCTGCCAGTGTATTTCTTTTACTATTCTTTCACTGTAATTGCATCTTGTTCAATTGAGGAGTCTCTATTTAGCTAGATGAATTGTTTGAGTGAGCTTTTTTGTAATCATTTTTGTTGAGATTTCTGTAAGAATATGTTCCATTGAGAAATTATATCTAATGGACTGTGTTATATTCTTAGAATCTTAATTACTTTCTCACCCAGTCTCATTTCTTTCCATCTATCAATCTATGCCAGGTGGTCTGCTTGTTCATTGTGTTCAATTCCTGAATGTCCCTTTATTTTACTTAGGGATGATTTTATTTGATTCTGTTTACATAAACTTGTTATTTGAAGCAAGAGGTTTGAGTTTTTTTGCATTTTTATAATTTTTCTTGGGTCTTCCTTTTGGGTCTTGAGGATTCCATTGATTGCTGCCTGGTTGTCTGTATATAGAGTTATTGAACTTTGTTCAGGTAAGACACTAAGTACTATGAGGATCACTGCAATTTCTGCTCTGGTTGATGATGGATGTATAGTTAGTTGTCCTTGGAAAGTGTGCTCTTTTGAGTCTGGGGGATAATGATCCAACCTAGACCTATGTAGTATTTTCCATTGAATTTATTTAGAGAGCCATCAGTAAATATCTCAAAGATAGCATGATTTTCTTGCTTTTCTTTGATTGCTGCTAGTGTTTCTAGACATTCTAGGGAGCTTTTGAATAGTTTATTCAACTGCCTGTAATGTGAATGTATGCTTTTTGGAGGGTGAATTTCAATATCTGCTTCTTATTGAGTCAGAGGAGCATGTATGTGTTCAGAAAGTATAGTGAATAGAGAGTTGGGGAGACTCTGTTTTGCCAGGTTGTTTTTCTTTCTATGTGATAGCTTTTCCTTGTTGAAGTCTTGCTCTTGTGGACTGGTATTGAAATAGATTGTTGTTTGGTGACTGTGAAGCTGCATTCTCCTGTTTGATCCTCCAAGATATTAATTGTGTATCCTTCGCATGCCTCCAGTGGTGAGCTTTCTGGATTTTGTATGTAGTGTCTGTATTTAGTGATGTTTTGATCTATTTTTTGTTGTCTTTTACCAATGGTAGGGATGCCTTCTTTTATTGTATAGATCCAGTGAGGTCTAGTTGTGAAGAGGTTAGTAGTGGATATGCCTTGTATAAAGATATTTTTGGTTGTAATATGATCACTTCAGTCTTTAGTTTCAAGTGTTACTTTGAGTTTATTTTGTATAGTAGTGAACTAACCAGAAGTTGAACCTGGAATAGATCTCTTGTTAATTTGGATGACTTGGTACCATTCTAGCATTTTAGTTCTGTCTGTATTGAGAAGTTGTCCTATGAAGAGGATGTTGTGTTTCTTTAGGTTTTTCTGATGTTTGGTGAAAAAAAGGTCTTGCTCATTATATCCTCAATTGGGATATCAATTTCTTTTATTAAGGTCAGGCTGTGAGTCTTTTGTGACAGGTATACTGTGAAGCCATGTCTTCTCAGGAGCCAAATAATATCATATGTAAGCTTATTGCCTAGCTTTTTCAAAGGATTTTCTATTTTGTTTATGATGGGGTGTATTGACCAAAATTCATTTTGCAGAGTTTGAAATCTTATTCTTGTGATTGCTTCTACTCTGTTGGTTCCATTAATTCTATTAGTCTAGTTTGTAGTGTGTAATAATAGTTGTCTGTCCCAGAGATGTATTATGTTGTACTTGTACTTATTGTATAGAATATTGTTAGGAGTTATTCTAGCCAAGCCTAGTTTGTGTTTGAAGATTGAAGTGATGTTGCTCATGAGGAGATTGCATGATTTTTCTGATAGAATCATATTATTGTATAGGTATTCAGTACTAGGAATTAGGACGTAATTAATAATATATTGCATCTGTTTATCTGTGAGGTTTTTCATTCCTATGAGTGCTTTGATCTTTCTGAATTTCCATTGGATTAGGTTTCTTTGGTGGTCATTCTTTCCTGAACTATCATACTATACTCCTAAAATTCTAACTAGCATTTCTTTGGGCAGCCCTGGATGATTTGATTTTGATTACTATCCCTTTCTCAAAGTCCTTTTCTTTTCCATTGATGATAATGAGTTGTGATTTTTGTGGATTGATTTTGATGTCCTTGATATGATAAAATTCTTTAGCTTTTTTGATGATCTTTCTCATTTCTTCAATGTTGTCTATAATCCAGGTAGTATCATCCATATATGTATTGACTACAATATTTACTTTTTTTGCTGACCAACCTTTTTGGAGATTTTTGCAAGTCTTTGTAGAGATTGTGTATCCTGAAAAGTTTTGATCAATTTTGATTATAAGTGGATTATAAAAAATATACCAGAGGAGTAGGAATATTGTGTCCCCTTAGTCAATACCATCCTCAACATCGTATTCTGCTATGGGACCATGGCATGTCAAAACTATGTTTAATCTGTGATTGAATATGTTCAGAAGGATATTGATTACCTGAGAGGGAACTCTAATATGTTTAAGAGCTAAAGTTAACTTTTCCAGATTGACCAAGTCATATATCTTTGACATGTCTTTGCTGAGGATCCAGGCTTGTCTGTTCATGTCTTTTGCATGTTTAATGATGTTGTTTATTATATGGATTGGTTTTTATGTGCTGCAGCCAGAAAGTGCTGTTCAATTCAGTTCTGAGAGGATCTTGTGGTCTTCTATATATCATGCCAATCTGTCTGTGATAATTTTTGTGAAAATCTTCCTTTGTGCATCCAAGAGTATGATTGGTCTTGTGATGTCTAGATTGTTTTGTCAGTTCTTCAGTTTGGGTATTGGGTAGATGGTTCCTTTGCTCCAATCATTTGGGGTGTCCTCTTCTCTGATAATTCTATTGAAGAGGTAGTGAATTTCTTGTATTGCTTTGGCTTCAAGTTTTTTATAGGCTATATAGGGGATTTAATTTCTCCCGGGAGCTGATTTTGCACTTCTGTCTTGTATTGCTTTTTGATTTCACTGATGGATATTTCAGTTAGGACTAACTGATACCAATGTGGGTTGATGTTCTTTTTTAGTTCGTATTCTGCTGCCCAATAGGGAAAGTTGAAGATTGGTCTGATCTTTCTGGCTGAAGTCCAGTCCTGGAAGTGTTGTCTGATCCTGTTTTTGATTTCTGTGGGGTTTGTTATAATTGACACTTCTTCATTTTCTGTGATAATCTCCAGGATGATAGTTCTCCTGCGTTTTTCCATAATGCTATTGATCATTGCTTTTTTGTTTGTTGCTAAGTATTCTTGTCTTATTATTGTTCTGCATTTGATTGCTAGGACTTGTTTTTTATGGGTGATTGTTTGGGCAATAACTTTGTGACCTCATATAATTTTCTCCATATAATTCAGCCAGTATTGTAGAAAGTTATTGGAATGCTCTGTCTTTAGTTTTGTGAGGTGCTATTGGATATCTGGAAACTTTTCCTGAAGCTGGTTTGATAGGATAGAAGAAGGTTTGTTGATTTTCTGGCTGGCTTTTAGTTTGTTATAGAAGAGCTGCATTGGTGTTAAAAGATCTTTGATTATATCTTCCTCACTAATTATTCTTTTTTTCCTGTATTGTTTTCTCTTTGGAATGTGGAGCTTGGCTGCTCTTAGGATATAGTTGCAAAAGTATTTTTATTGGCTATCTATCGATTTTGGCTTTGTACTTTGATTGTCGAGGGCTCTATTAACTTTTAAGGAGAAATTTTTCCATTGTTTACTATTAGCCAACTATCAATTGTATCTGTGGTTCAGCTTGTGGTAGGAGACCTCCTTGTAGGAGTTTAGTTGTCATGTCTTTATCTTATTTATAGTGGATTTGTGGTCACTAGAAATCAGGGGGTCTAAGGCTTCTTCGATGTAGGCTTTCCTGCTTTGCTATGAGGAAAGTATGTTTATTTAGATTTGATCAATTCTACTACTGCTGTCCTTTCGATACCAGGTAAACTCTCTTTTGTTTGGGTTGTATAGTCTATACATGTCTTCCAAACTGTAGTCTAAAAGAATTTCTATCTGAGGGTCTGTAGGTTTGTTGGATGTTGTTTGTTTGTGTATATTGTTTTTGTCCCATGCTGAGTTGGGGACTCCATTGAGGTCCCCTAAGATGAGGAGGTGCCAGTTTTTTTGAAAGGCTTCTCTTATCTATTGTTTCAGTTTATTGAGAGTATCTTGCCATTCTTTATCTCTTTTGTCTACATGGAAATAAATACCTATGATTCTGAGTTTTTGTTTTATTGGGAAGGCGAGGTCTGCATGGATGAGCCCTTTCTTTCATGTGTCATATTTATAAATGTGGTCTGCTATATCTTTTTTAATCATCAGGTTGAATCCTTGTCCTAGTGTCTGTTCATCATTATGTAACCAAATTATGTTGTAGAGTGGGTATTTCCAGTATTTGGATTGTTGATGTGTACCATTGGTCTCAGTTGTTACTATAATGTCCCAGCCTTTTGTGGCACACCAGTTGAACCAGGTTTCTCTTTTGTGATTATTTGTTAGGCCATGAATGTTGGGTGTTATAGTTTGCCAAGTTGAGTGTTGAGGATCTGAATTGATTTATATTGTTGAGTTATTATTGCTAGAGTGGTCTTCTGATGTATAGTCATTTGAGGAGGTAGTGGAATCTATAGAGGTTCATATTTGTGTGTCTCTAGATGTTTTTTCTGTTTGAGTAATATGACTTTTATATGATGGATTTTCTGGTGAAAGGGATTCTGGTGTGTTACTCATTGATAGTTTCTAGGGGGGGAGGCTGCACTAAGGATTAGTTCTGAGATTGCATTTAGTGCCTTGTGCATATTTTAGTCCATTCTACTTATGGACTCATGGATCTGTTGTTGTTAAGCTCGAATATTGGAGTGCTCATTTTCCTTTGGTTGAGTACTAGATGTTTTGTTTCAGTTGGATGAATCTTCTTCCTCATTCTCAGTTATCATAGTATCTGTAAGGTTGTCTTCTGGAACCTCTAGGTTGTACACTCTTTCATTCAGGTCGATGATGTTTTCTTAAATCTCTTCAATTTCTTGTTTGATTTCTTTAAGAAAGGCTATAATGTCAGTTAGTGTAGAGGTGTTCTTTTCCACCTGGCTTGATTGGTGTTATTCAGATTTGGCTGCTGCTGTGTAGGATCCAGGCTTGATATGATGGTGCTGTGAAGGTCTGGTTTGGTTTCTTATTGAAGTAGTGCATGCTATCTGAACTTGTTATATAGTTTGCCAAATTAGTTTGCTTGTTCTTTATTGTATTTCCTCTATTGCATTCTTCTTTTTTTGATAAGGCAGTTGTTGAGTAGGTGATCTGGGCTATTACAGATTATGCATAGTTTAGCTTCAATTGGTTGCTAGGTACAGTTGAAGTCTCCAAGTTGGAATTTTTGAAATATAGCAGCTTCCAAGTTTTCCTGGTTAATAAAGCTAATAACCACGAATCTCTTTCTTTGATATGATATCCTTCTTAGAATATAGCAGGTCTTGGCCTTAGTTTGTTCGCAGATTCTTCTTAGATCAAAAGTAATAGTATTGGGTAGAAGATTGGTAAGCTTTGCTTCAGTTTGATCATGTACTTTTATCTGATCCATCTTCTATTGTGCATCAAAGACTCTTACAGAGTCTGCTTTGAGTAAGACATTCCATCTGTCAATTAGGGCTTGTTTGTCCTCTTTGTTTTTTGTAGATGATCGTAACTGTCTACCACATTTGTTGGGTTGACATTGTGATGTTGCTTATCACTCCATACTTGGCAAAGGATTGTTGTACTCTATGAGTTTGGTATCCAGGGGATGTCCCATACTCTGATACTATTTTCATGTTTTAGGACTGGGTTTGTGTATTCCATAAGATCCATGTGTTTGTTATCTGTATCGGGCAGTGGGGTATTGCAGATCTCGATTGCTTCTTGTTTGTTACTCAAAATAGCAATGATGTATTCAACCTCTTTTTTCTTTTTGTTGCAGATTGTCATTAATTTATCTGTTGAGTTTAAGGTCTTAATAAGGAAAGTTATCTTTTGAGCCATAGTTTTGCCTAGCAAGTCTGTTTATGGGATACTGATCTTGGCTCTTTCTCTGTTATAGCAGGTGGTTTTGTCGAAAGGAGAGAAGGGTCTAGGTTTGATGGTTCAGCTGTCCAATTTTTGTTTACCCTTGTCATCAACTTGTTGCCAATATGAGGTTGATCCTTGAATTTCTTCTTCTATCTCCATTTCCATGTCTGAGTCATCTATGCATATTGTTTTTGATGTCCTATTGGTTGTTCCTTGGAGGGCTTTTTCTGTTATCTCCATGTGGATTGTTGTTAGGGTACTATTAGATAGGTTCATTGTTGAAACTTTGGTAACTGAGATGTTTTCTTCGACTTCCTCATTCCAGTTGGTGGTCTGGGTAGTTGCTATTGGTGGATTTATTGTGGTGGTCTGTATTGCCAGGTTTTGAGGCAGGTTTTGGATACTGAAGTCTTCTTTACGTATTTTATTTTGATTGTTTACTTTGATTTTTCATTTATTTGTAGTATTTTCCTTTACTGCTCCTATTGTTGTTTCTTTGTGTGACTTGTTTGTGTTACCTATTGCGAGGATGTTCTTATTATAGTTGGGTCTCTACTGGGATGTTTTGATATAAAGTTTTCTTTATAAAGACATTTTTCCGGTCATCTTTTTTTTCCTTTAAAAATTACTATAAAAGGAAATTTTTTAGAAAAAATAGATCTGTGGGAAAGAGTTTTGGATTATTTGACATTGATCAAATTTAAAATGCTCTTTAAGATATAATTCTTAAAGTTACAAGCAAACACATTTAGAGATTCAAAGAAAATATAGAAACCAGGAAAAAAAACAATACCAAGTAAATTAATACTTCTATTATAACTCAATAAATATAGAAAACAACTGATTTTTTGTGAGCAAAAATTAGATAAATATAATTGGAATCAATATATTTTTTTATCAAGCTATATCACTTAAAATTCCACTTTTTAAATAGCTTTCGAACTAAAATATGAGTAATCTTATATTAGAAATTGATATACTAATTAAGATTGAAAGACTTTTTACGAAAAAAGTCATCAAAAAAAAAACTATTACTAATATTAAAAAATAAAAAACATTATAAACTAATTGGTTTGATTAGGACAAGCAACAAATAATCCACTTTATCTTGGGACAATTTCAAAAAAATTTTTCATCAATAGATTAATCAATAATATATCTATAGAGAAACTTCTCATTATAGATCCTATAGAAATCAAGAAAAAAAATCTAATTATATTTTTAAATAATGAATCAAACAAAAACAGATTTATAAAGAGAGGGGCAATATCTGATAATAGAAGTATAAACTCAAGAAGACTATCAATTTCACTTGGTATGAAAAAGGCACTGCCCTTTTATTTCTACTTAAACTGTTTAAAATTTTGAACAAAACCAACCACAAGTTCACTTTAGGCCTATTATAAATATCCTATATAATTTACAAATATATAAACAGGAACTTTCTAAAACTTTTTGTTTTCTTTTTCAATATTTTTCTAAATAAAGAGTTAATTATGAAAGAATAGTAAGTTAATATTATATATCCCATTCTGAAATAAAAGGAATAGTAATATGATATCAATATCATATATCATATAACTTTACATGAATCTATTAAAAAATCTTTATCAAAAACCTTATAAATTATTTGACTAAAGTTATAACAAACTATTAAATACTATTTCTCTAAAACTGGATAGTACTTCTAGGCTATAGTATCAGAGAAACAATAATTATCATAAATCAAATTTTAGAGAATGCCAAAAGTATATGCAAGCTCAGCTACATATTATTTTAGAATATTAGTAAAGTATATAACACAATAAATTTAAAAAGACTAGTAATAGTAATGTATAGTATAAAGAACTATCTCAAATAATAAATATAATTAGCAACTGTTTCTATAATAAATAGAATACAGTATTACATACTTTGACAATATATTGTCATGGGCTAACCTAGTGAGTCCGTTGCTAATCTGTAGTGCCGTGTATAATCCAGAAGACTCACAAATACTCACAACTGACATAAAAAAAAGAATTACTCCTATAAAGAACACTTAGGGAAGATAGAGATGTGGTGATTGACTTGGATGAAGGTAAGTATCTCTTTATTCATATTCTGTTTCTTTGGTATTACTAACTCTTAACTCTATTCTCAATGAGGGCTGTTTTCTGACATATTCAGCACTATTTTCTCAGCATTCATTGATAAGCTATTTATATTTTTTTAACTAATAATGGACTATCTACTTTATATCAGCTATGCTAATTTGAATCTTTGCTAAACATTCTATACTTTGTCAGGTACAAATAGTTTCTTTATTAGTACCTGAGCCTTATTTATAGTTTCTTACTTTACGACACTTAATTTTTTATACTTGACTTTCAGGTTTTTGGATTCTAGACTATTATGTATAAATCATGTTACATATGTAATCCATGACAATATAGTAGATCTATAATTAGTAAAGAAAGTAATTGATTAAGGCAATACTATATCTTCACTCTTGTAGTACATTTATTATAATCTACTAATTAGTATAATAGATAATATAAATGGTAACCATCCCAAATTTTAAAAATTTCCTTTTTTGGAAATTTTGAAAAAACACCAAGGAAAGATGTCTTTTTGCAATAGAAACTTTAAGACTGCAGCCAATGTCCAATGAGGACAGAACGCATAATAAGGTACGAGAAAAGAACAAGCAAAGACAATGCTCCATGGAGAATCCAATCATATACAAAGAAGCCCAACCTAGAGACCAACAAGTCCCAAACCACTCAGCAAGCAATAAACAAACAACAAACTGAACCATCACAACCAACGACACAGCAAGATGCTCATAACTCAACTAGTGAACTTGCAGAACCAAATACCACATCTTCCTCATGGAGTGACTTAGTAGAACAGGAAGATGGACAATAAACCCACGACCAACCAATCCAAGCTGAAGGATCCAATACTTCGAGCAGTAAAATGGAAAGAATAGATGATACAGATGAGGAAATGGGCACAAAAAACCAGAATGACTCAGAAACCACATGGTTTACAGTAAGAAAGGAAAAAAACAAAGAAACCTCCCGTATAATGAAAAACCAAGACCCAGTTCTCCCTTCGACAGGTCAATCAGATATGGTAGAGAAAGACACAAAGTTGGGGTCCCAGCTAATCTAGTTAAAGGCAAAACAATCCATCAAAAAATTGAACATATTATCATGACACTCAACTCCCTAAAAGGTCGCTTGACAGTACATAGTGAAGGGAAAAATAAAGAGATAAAAATCATCGCCATTTTTGGTGATCTACAAGCTGCCCAATACGCACCACTATAAACTTACCTGATATGGACAACACAAGATTATCACACATGGAAACTGGATAACAAATGATCAATAAGGAAAATTCTATTGTAGTATGGGATATCCCCCTTAACACAAAACTCATCGAAGTCAAACAAGCCTTCACCAAATATGGAGAGATCCAGGGCATTACTATGAAAACCCAAAACCTTTGGCAATGTGCTACCATCACCTTCACAGACAAGACCACCAGAGACAAACTAGTTGATCTTAGAAGTATACTCATCAAAGGAGACTCAGTCAGAATCAATAGTGCAGAATGGTTACTCGCACAGATGAAACAAAGACATGAAATAGCCGCCAAACTCACTAACCTCCCCCCAAACACCTTAGCATGGGATCTTAAACACATCCTCACATAATGCAAAGGATGTACATGCTACATTCCAAGGTCTGCAGCAAGAGCATACAGACCCAAGAGATTCGCAGTTATCAGCCTTAATACACAAGAAGACCTTCTTGAAGCAGTTTTACACAAATATACCATAGAGGAAACTGAGCTCTCCTTCGCTCCAATTTCTATCAAACTATGCACAATTTGCAACTCAACCTCACATCTAGCCACTGACTGCCCAATTAAAGCTAAATGACAACAATGGAAAGATTATAACAAGTAACAAGCCTCCAAATTTAGAACTTTATATAACAAATTTCGACTAGTAAAAACAACAACAATTTGCAACTTCAACAAACCCAAACCCCAGAGAAACACTAGAGCCGGCTCCAACCCCAGCATAGTTCACAATAACTCCTCAAGCCCATAGAAAAACCCACAATCACTTACAGAAATCTCTGAACTCCTCAGAGAAATCTGTCAAGAAATTCAAATAATGAGAATGCAACTAGCAGAAATCGATAAACGTATCACTAATCTGGAGTTCTATAATGAAGAATACTATAAAACAATGGACAGTGACAAACCTAGCAACTCAACAAGCAGCATTTCACTCCAACCTCAGTTACAATCAACCTTCCAGTCATCAAATAATAGTGTTGAAGACATTAGAGACCATCAAACACAACTCTTCTCATCACTGGATGGTATGCAAAATAGTATAAACCAAATTATCACAGCTTTTTGATGCAGTCATCAACACTTCCACCACAACACACCTACCATACCAAGATTAAAAATGGATACAATACAAAGAAATAGTAATTACATAGAATTAGAAAACGAATCGTACAGCACAATTATAACTCCCAATGACTTTTCCTTAAACCAACCCTCAGGGATATCTACACACTTAACCACAAACAGTATACTCGACAAAAGTAACAACATATCAACCTCAACAAACACAACACACACTTCACAAAAACAACAATTTGATTATATTTCAAATCCTTCAATCCTAGAGCACAACTAGAAAATCCTCACCACAAATGTCAAGGGACTTAAATCAAACCCAGGAAAACTACAACTATGGACAGAGTGGATTAACAAACACAAGCCAACCATTCTTGTCTTCAAAGAAACAAATATTAGTAGCAAAGAAGGTATCTTCACCCAACTCAACAACTACCAAACCATATGAAGTGATCAAAGCAACCAAACTAAAGGATTCGGTATCACACTGCTTATAGAAAAAGATCTTTCAAAACTTATCTTTAAAAAACAAATATGGAAGGATAGAATTATTACAGTAGATCTTCTTTTCTGATTCAAATGCAAACTCAGAATAATTGCCATCTACCTGCCCTTCCAATCACATGAAGACAATCAAGAGTGCATCCAAGAAACTCTCAAACTCATCAATGAGGCAAAAATTATGAATAGTCATACTATAATCCTAGAAGACTTCAACTTTGTTCCCAACCTAGTATCGACATGCCAAATTCCAACACCCCTAAAAGAAAGCAATACTTACCAAACAGAAAATTAGTCCAATGGCTTATGAACAACCAGTTTATTGACACCTTCATAAACATATACCCATACAGTACCCAACCTACCTGGAGCAACTCTGAGGGAACTACTAGCAGAATCGATCAAATTTGGATCTCAACATCATCATTATGACTCCTATCCAATGCAAATATCAAAACACTTGATAAAGAACTTTTGGAGACAGACCACAATGCAACCTCTTGTAACCTTCAACATTGGAACTTAGATCCTCCCCAAGCCAATAGGATTAAAGTACAACCCAATAACAGATTCAGAGGGGAAGACAACCACCAGACAAATGGAAAGACTTTGATGAACACATACACTCAAAACTACAATTATCCTGGTCAACTCCAAATTTAACAGAAGACACCATAGAAAGAAAATGGAATCTGCTAAGAGACACAATCCTCCAAAGTGCAGCACTTCACATAAAAAGATATAAAGAATCAAAACACACTTCAAAACCCCCCAAACCATCAATATATATATTACAGAAACTCTCCAAACTTCACTCTCTGAGTAAATAACTAATAGATAATTACACTCTCACAAATACAATTGAAACAAAAATAGACACTATTCTCAAGAAGCTCTACACTCACATAATATTATAATCAACCCAATCTTGAGATTACTCAACACAACAAATATTTTCCAATGGATCCAGGAGCTCAAAACAATGAGAACCACTCATAAACAAATCTTCAACAAGAACTGTAAAAATCATCAAATTGACACAATCAATGAAAGACTTCTCAGAAAACAAACATACTTCAACACCAACAAAAAACAAATGATCAGAAACCTTCTGGATAATTCTAAAAAACATATTATGCTTGACAAAATCATCTCAAGTGATCCAGAAGAGATAATCACCACAAACCCAGAAGAGATCAAAACACTAGCTAACGCATGCTTCAAAAGATGGACAAGCAAGCGCAACACAATCCAAACCAAAGATACAATATGGAAGAAGATCTATTCACCACCCACACACATAAATGAAGAATGGTATACCAGTATAACAACACTTATAACAACAAGGGAAATACAAGACACTATCAAATGCTGTTCCTCAAAATCAGCACCTGGCCCCACAGAAATCTCATATATAGCACTTAAAAAACTCTTAAGCGAATCACTCGCCTTCATTAAAGATCTTTTTAATGATATTCTCAAACAAGGAAGAGTCCCAATGGAATGGAAAAGAGGTAGCATCTACCCTATCCCCAAGCCAAAGCCTTGGGAGAATGATATCAATATTACAAGACCAATCACACTACTTGAAACAATTAGGAAAGTCTTCACAAAATTTTAACTAACAGATTAGCCAAAACACTTCAATCACACCAAATCCTCTCGAAACACAACTGGGTAGCACTACCAGGATCCAGTACTCAAGAATCAATACACATCCTCCAAGCAATTCAAGATGATACAAGGCAAACTCACAAACAAGCTTGGATCCTGAGTCTGGATATGGCCAAAGCTTTTGACTCCGTTGACATCTCTAGACTCAAAGAAGCCCTCAAAAGAATCAAATGCCCAATCACAATCATTCAAATAATCACAAATATCTGTGACAACTGACAAAACCACTTACTCACACCCTTTGGATCCTCACCCCAATATACAGTAGAGAATAGTATAGATTAAGGAGACACAATATCACCCCTCTTATAGAGAATCTTTTATGACTCACCTATCACACAAATCTCTAAACAAACTAGAGGATACACACTAACAGTGAAACAATGGACAGATCCCACAACACCATCTACCACAAAAATACAAAATATCTCATATATTGCTTTCATGGATGATACAACCTTTTTCACAGAAAATAGTACCAATCCTCAAGAGATATGCAATATCTATTCAGACTTCTATAGAATCAATGACATCAATATCAATGCCACAAAATCAAATCTCATAGTACTCAATGCCAACCCAAACTCAAACAACATGGTTCAAATCCAAAACCAATCTATACACATGCTTAAACCAAATCAAGCAGCAAGAATCCTAGGCATTTATCTCGAAGGCAGGGGAACCAAAACCTTCCAACAACAATTAATTAAAGACAAGACAATCAAATACATCAATACAATCAAATGGAAAACAACAACTGACAAACTAATCCGATTTCTTCACAACCAATTCTGGACACCAATGATCACATACCTGCTCTCAGACATGATCCTCACAAAGCCCAACTGTGACAAGATAATGAGCATCCTCAAAACAACTTATAAACATAAACTTAACTTAGCCCAATCTACACCAAACTAAATACTATTCAATCCAATGGAATATAGATTCTTCCACCTTTGGGATAGGCAAATTCTACTGTATGCAAATAACTGGCACAAAAGAGTCAATAGACAGGACATAATAGGAAAGATCACAACTATGCACCTACAAGAACTCCAAAATAGATGGTAGTCTATCAATCCCATTCACAAGCACTCACTTCACAAGCATCTTTCTTCCACAAGGCCACGACTTCACATATGACTTAATCTATCTCCTCAGACAAAATGGATTCACAGGCATCAACTTCAATCTCCAGATAATTAAAAAGACAGACACAACAATAAAAGAAGTAACAGATTCAGGCTGGTACAATAAATATCGAAAACAGCTAGCAAACAACCAAATTCTCTTTATCAACCAAATTACCAACTATATAGGATCACGTCTGGCTGCCTAGGTGGAAATCACAACCTCCAACAAAAAACCCAATAGGAAAAAACCAACATGGTTCCGGGAGCTACAACAAAATCAAGAGATCACCAGATTAATACAAGATAGATACATAAAGAATAATAACACAAAACAAATCCATAGACTAGCCATAGAAACACCCAATTAGAAGATCAAATAGATTGCCACAACACAAACAGACAAAAGCATCATCTGCAGAAAAAAAGCTATCACTAACAATACTGTCAAATTACAACACTATACATGCACCAACAATAACTCACCCCTTCAAGAATGCCAAGGATGCATCCTAAATACATCTGGAAAACAAGGGGAATGTATCTTCTTCAAAGAAAAAAACAGTCTTATCTGCATCCCAATACATAAAAGCAGAACTAGCTCCAGAGACACACCTAGCAACAACCTCTGTCAACATAGTAGAATCTCACCTGATAGCCTCAATAAACTTCTCTCAGACAAACTAGTTCATGACAAACTTTTACCACCCCCACTATCGATAACAACCCTTTAACACATAATAAAAGACTCATAAAAAATTCATAGATACAACAGAAAGCACACTCACTGAACTGCTACTATATGACAAATAATTCACAAACTCAAAAACATTACAGTATATACCGATGGCTCCTTGAACACAGACTACAGAATGGGTTTTGGATAGCATATTACCCAAATTCCAGGAATCAACTACAAAGGAAAGATACGTAACTACCCTTCCTCCACAAGAGTCGAATTAGCTGCCATTGCATCATTTCTAATGACTGCCCCAGCAAATAGCAACATCACAATATGTAGTGACAGTCAAGTAGCACTCGATGCCATCTCCAAAGCTCAAGAAAACCCAACCACTATCAGAATACTCAAAAACAGTACTCTAATCAACATAATTAACCATATTACCAAACAACAAAGAATTAATATAACATGGAAAAAAATTAAAGCACACAACAACGATCCAGACAACGATAAGGCAGGCATGCTTGCCAAGGAGGCAACCATCACAGGCAAAGCCTCAGAAATAAATTTCATTCCTATAAAAGATAGTCAGAGCCTATGGATCCAAGAATGGAATGGACAAGTCTTAGACAACACAATATCAGAGACAGTAAGGAACCTTATCAAAGCAAGGCACATCTTCAGTTGGAGAATGCTAGACCATAATCTAATTTTAACAAATAGTAATATATTACAGAGTATAGCATAGGCAGAATCAATGATCCACAAACCTCCATCTCAAATAACAATGGGTACAACTAACAAACTGGATCACAATACTAGATCTTTTAGACTTAGACTATGGAACTTAGAACTACCAACCAAAGACAAGT
>CAJVPT010001094.1:0-23492 GCA_910592055.1 Acaulospora colombiana
TTTACATTTAATAAAGTTTTCCTTTAACTAAGATACATGATGATGAAATGACTTCCTAACATTGCACATGTTACATCACTTATAAAAAGCAGGTTCTCGTGATCAAACAAAGAATCTTGAATAGACAAACATACCTAATAACAAATAAAAAAATGATGATTAATAGCATTATATAAAAATCTAGATGAACTATTATTTTGGACAAAATCATTACAGAAGATGAGGAAGTTTCAATTATAACTGATTTCAAAAAAATTAAGAACAGGGTTTGACAACACTTCTAGGACTGGACTCTAGCCAGGAACATTAAGCCAGTCATCAACCTTCTCTCTTGAGCTGCAGAATATAAACCTAAAAAGAATATTAATTTCAGATGGTACAACTCAATCTTTTCTAAAATATCTACTGAGAAGATCAAAAAAGCAATCCAAAGCAGAAGCACAAAATCAGCTTCTGGAAGAAAACATGGTCTATAAAAAACTAGGGGCAAAGACAATAGAAGAAATCAGTTTACTCTTTAACAGAATTATTAAAGAAGGAGACATCCCAAAAGAATGAAGTAAAGGAGTTATCTACTCAATACTAAAACCAAAAGATTGACAAAACAATCTAGACATTACAAGACCAATCACTCTTTTAGATACAAGAAGAAAGATCTTCACAAAAATCATAATAGACAAATTAGTATACTGCATAGGTGATCACAAAATCCTCTCAGAATTAAATTGGACAGCACTTTCTAACTGCAACACATAAAAACTAATTTACATTATAAACAACATCATCGAGCATATGAAAGACTCAAACAAACAAGCCTGGATCCTAAGCCAAGATATGTCTAAGATATACAATTCAGTCAATATTAAAATGCTAACCCTAGTACTCAAATGCATCAGGGTTCCTTCACTAGTAACAAAACATTGTTTTAATATGTCACAGACCCATAGCAGAATATGGAATTGAGGATAGTATGGATCAAGGGGACACAATATCCCCTCTTCTCTGATATATTTTTTATGATCCCCTTAAAACTAAAATAGATAAAGATTTTACAGACTACACAATCTTGATAAAAACACGCCAAAACTTTCAAAAAAGCTAGTCAACAAAAAAAGTCAACATTGCAGTCAGCGCATACATAGATGATACCATTTGAATTACAGACAATATAGAAGACATGAGGGAAATTATTAAAGTAGCAGAGAAATTTTACCATATCAATGATATCAAAATCAACTCACAAAAATTGCAATTAATCATTATCAATAGTAAAGAAAACAACTTCAAGCAAGGAATAGCAATAGACAATCAAATGATTCAGGGCTGCCCAAAAGAATCTCAATTAGAATTTTAGAGGTGTGGTATAATAGCTCAGAAAAGAAAGACTATTAAAGAACCCTGATTCAACAAATATTCAGGAAGACCAGAGCATTAATAGAAATAAAAAACCTCACAAATAAGCAAATGCAATATATAATAAATTATATTCTAATCTCTAGTGCTGAGTACTAATACAATTACATGATCCTATACAAAAAATCATGTAATTTTCTTATAAGCAACATTGCATCAATCTTTAAATATAAACTAGGTCTAGCCAGAACAACTCCCAATAATATCCTATAATAAATATGAATATAATATAATACACCTGGAGGACAGACAACTTCTGCTTCATGCCACAAACTGGACCAATAGAATTAATAGAGTCAACAGAACTGCAAGAATAAGATTACAGGTACTGCAAAGCAAATTTTGGTCAACTCGATCCATCCTGAATAAGATAAAAAGCCCTTTAAAGAAATTAGGCAACAACCTTATATATGACATCATATAGTTCTTGAGAAGACATGGTTTTACAGAATATCTGTCACAAGAAACTAACAGCCTGATCCTAATAAAAGAAATAGACAACCAAATAAAAGATATAAAGAGCAAAGTATTCTTTGCTGAATATCAGAAAATCCTAAAAAAAGTACAATCTTTTATTTGCAGGGCAACTCCTAAACACAGACAAATCTAAAGTACTAGAATGGTGTCAAATCATTCGAATCATTAAAAAATTAGTCCCAGGTCTAACTCTGAGGTGGTTTACTACTATGTAGAACAAACTCAAAACAATACTGAAAATCAAAGACCAAGCAAATACTGATACTACAAAAAATATCTTTACACAAGGCACATCCTTCACTGACCTCTCATTTTCAAGACCCCATTGAATATTTATAATGAAAGAGGACATTCCAATCATTGAAAAAAGACAATGAAAAATAGATAAAAATACTATCAAATACATAAAACCTAGAAAGCTTACCACTAGAGACTTGTGAAGAATGCACAATAAATAATATAGAAAATCAGATTGGAGAATCTAGTTTCACAGCTATCAAACAACAATCCATTACAATACCAGTTATAAAAGCAAGTTCTTAACAAGGCAAAGCAGTTATATAGAAAGAGAAACAATCTGGAGAAATAGAGTTTTCCCTAACTCCCTTTCCATTACACATTCAGAATATATACAAGCTTCTTCAGTTTAATAAGAAGCAACTATTGAAATTCAACCACCAAATAGTTCACAACTATACCTCAAACATTTAAAAAAATTGCTTAGAGGCCATGCGGAAAGCCTGGAATTACTAGTATTAATCAAAGAAAAACTAAAAAACCACATTATTTTTGAAATCTACACTGATGGCTCAATAAATAACTTTGATGTAAAATATTACATGGAATTGGGCTGGATTATTATTATCCCAAACCAAGAGAAACACACTTTTCAAGAACAAATAACAACACACTCATCATCTACCAAAGCAGAAATTGTAGCAATACAGTACTCATAGCATTAAGTGTTCTACCTAAATATTCTTCAGTAGTCCTATATACTGACAGCCAAGCAGCAATTAATAGTATCCTCAAATCCCAAAAAGAAAAGCTGGAAAAAATAATCAAAACACAGAAAAATTCAAATCTTCTCCTCCAAATAGTGGGTTTGTGTAAACAAAATCAAATAAAACTATCTTTACACAAGATAAAAAGCTATTCAGGAATTGAACAAAATGAACAAAAAGATCGTTTGGCCCAGATTGATATATAAAAAGGAATAAAACTCAGCAAGAAAGTAATCGAGATACTGAGATCTCAAAATAGCTCTCAAGAGATAACAGCACAATGAAATAATGTTCCCACAAAAGTTTACATAAAACTAATTACAAAAAAACTCACCTAGACAATTCACTTGGCAAAATGAAGACTTCTTAATCAAACAAGATGCAACTATAGTGAAAGAATAGCAAAGAAAGAAAATATATTGGCAAATAACCATTACACTATTATAACTGACTAAAATAAGTGACTACTACACTGACTGGAAAAACCAAAAGCTCAGAAAATTCTGTCTCAGTATCTGGAATAATGAACTGTCAATTAAAAACAAACTTCACGCTAAATCCTATCTATTTTTAAGAACAACAAATGTCTAAGATGCAATGAATCAGAAACCAGTACATAACCTTTCATCTGCAATCAACTCAGGTTTAATATAGAAGATTTCCTAATCAATATCATAACCACTTGTATCAAAAGCCATACAACATAAGAAAAGGGAAGGAAATTTGAAAGCATATTTATAAGCTAAACAAACTTAAAATATAAAGAATATTTAATAGCAAGTATTAGAGAAACCTTTTTCAAAGAACTAGTCTATAACATTCAAACTGTCATTTCAAATCAACTGGACAGGAAAACCTGCCTAGGTAAAATATGTTCTAGTATAATAAATTTTCTATACAAAATCTGGACAAAGCATTTCAGAGATGGAAAGCCATCATGTACATCACAAGAAAAAAAGAGAAACAAACAAAATATGAAATCAAAAAGGAAGACCCAACCTTTATTCAAAGAGAAAGATTTATAAAAGATCAGTACACAAAGCTAGTCAATAATTTCATGAATCAATGACTTACGAACATTATAGACAACTCTTTTATCTTTGAAATTTATTTTTTAGTATGATGTTATCCTTTTCTGGAAGATAATTTAGTGAACTATAAATAAGTAGGTTATTAGGTTTCTTGAGTTTAATAACTGTTGTGGTTCCAGCTGGTTTTAGATTATTTGATTTGTTACTTAGCCCTATTATCAGATTTTCTTTTTGTAGTATCCAAACACTCTTTAAGTCATAAATCTTGAGATAATATATTACACTATTGAATATTGACCAGCATAGTACAACCTTATTTTTTAATAATTTTTATATACATTATTAAGATATTACATATCTTTTAAAATAGTATACTGTATTGCATTTTGAATTCAATTTTTGGTATTAGTACTTTATTCAAAATATAATAAGCTTGTTTGTTAGTTAACCTTTTATTTTTAAAGCTCTAGTAACTATATTAATTTTTTTAAATATCTATTATTTGAGCTTAATAGTTATATTTTGATTGATTGCCTGTCCAGATTTCCAGAAACCTTGCTTATTCAATTCTGTTCAATTCTTTAACTATTTCTTTATTGACTTCTACTTAAACTTTCTCAGAATTACTAGTTAGGATTATTAATAATAACTAGAACTGACTTGTTATTATTAATCTGAGAATCATTTGTCTTATAAAATATTTTTGCTTCTTTTAAGATTTTTTTCATATTTTCCTTGAATCATGCTATATATATGGTGTTATCCATAAAGGCTATTGCTGCATGTTGTAATTTTAACTTTTTACTACTTTCTTCATTCAAATATAGATTCCAGGTAACTGATATTTTATATTTTTTTGTTTCATTATTTTGAATCTTATATAATAGAGATTTATAAAATATTTTTTCCATTAGAGATGAAATAGTTTCTTCTTGATCAATCCCATCTTCTGCAATGATTGCTTTTATCAGATATTTTTTATATATTACCTTAAACTCTTTATTATAAAATAGACATATTATGATTCAGATAAAACCTTCTAAAATTTTAATTCTTTGTATGGTCTTGACAAGCATATTCAGATCAATAGTATTATATTTCTTTGTCATGTCTTGAAAAAGGATCCATAACTCCTTTTTGTTTTCTCTTGCCTTCTTATAGATATTATAAAGAATTTGAATCAGTTCTGTCATACTTTCTTTTAGTAGTTTTGCATAATTGGAACCTCTCAGAATATTATTAACTTTATAGATATTTCCTAATTTATTTTGTGAAGTACTTTTGTATAACTTATAATAACATTATTGGTCTTGTGTTAATGAGTTCACACTCCCATAGTTTTTGTTTTGCTATAGAATAGATATGACTTTGTTTCTAGCTATATAGTGTAAACTTCCTATTGTAAATCTTATATATCTGACTGATAAAAATATGATTTTCCTTTTCAAAGTTACATATCAATCTTCAAAATGTAATTAAGAAACTATAGGTATTGATTCAAAAAATATTTTTTTTTTTTTAGTCCTAAATAATTGTAAACTTTAATTTCTTGTTAAATGCTAATTTTGATCTTTAGCAGTGAAATGCTAATAAAATCTTTTTTTCTAATTCACTGTCATATAACATAAGTACCATTCTGTAGTCCCAGAGACATGCAATATAAACAGTTCTACAAACATTAAAATTATTCTATTATTAGTATAAATTAGTGACATTAACAGAGTTTTTATAATTAATAATGCTTTTAGCAAACTTAATAAACATAGTAAATATACTATTTATATTGATTATAAAAAAATTTTTTTTTAAAGCTGGCAAAGTCATGCCATCCAGTTTTTATTTAATTATTAGTATCTTCTTTTATACACAAATTGAACTGCGAGAAAGATTACATTTATAATAGAAAAAAAACTGTTGGCTCAGTATCTATGCGAACCTTGCAACCTGCTGCAGTCCACTTGATGATGAATATTAGTGTATCATGACTCCACTAATACTGATATTTAAGGAAAAAAGTAAGTTAGGTGAATATCCGTTCTGTAAAATATTGTTTATGCAGTGATTAATTACATCTATATATAAGTATCTGTTGGTGTTTTGTGTAGTTCTATCCTGTTGTCCCCTTGTGCTTGTGGATTCTTGGGATCCTCTTGTACATTCCCGTTTTTTCTTTGATGAAATTTCTTGGGTTTTTTCCCATTCTATGATCAGATTATACCTTAGCTTCCAAATTTCTCTCTTCTCTTTCCAAAACCAATCTGTTGCCATCTTCAATGCCATCTTCGCTGCTTTTGCATCCCCTGTAATTTCTTCTGCTATCTGTCTCATTTTGTATATGATAGCCCCCTTATGATGTCCCGCCATCCTATCTTGTTTGATCCTTCCATTTCTTTCGATGTTAGCAGGTTGAGGGGTCTTTTCCAGTTTTCTTGTATGGCTTCTCTTTGTTTGTTACCATTTGTTCTAGCTGTACACTCTTTAGTAAAGAAGGATATATACCTCTCCCTCAATCTTGTTCTGTTTGGTCTGCAGATAAATGGGTGTAAATCTCTTTCTTCATGTTATTTGCATATAATACATATTGGGTTTTTGTACAGGTGTGATTTTCGTGTATTTATGTTTGCCATTGTAGAATGTTTATTGAGCCATGTTTTCCAATAAAATACTTTATCTTTGTAATTCTGCTGATCTGTTTTGAGTGATGTTATTTTGAAGTGTGTTAATGTTTCCATAGTGAGGTTCCAGTCTATTTCCTTTGACTTCTGTCCCAAGAACCACTCTTGTGTTCTTTGTAGTGTTCTTCATTTGCTTGTCCATTTTGTCTTGAGGAGAGTTTTTCCTATTGTCTTGAAAGGGAGGTTCACAAAGGACTGGTTCCATCTGAGTACTGTTATGTTGCTTATCGAGTGTAACTCCTGGACCCTTATTATGTCTCTGGGCTTGTCTAGTATTGTTGTTGTAGCAAGCTTGTCTGCTGCTTCATTTTCTTCATTCCCTGAGTATCCTTTGACCTTTGTCCACTTTATCTTGATATTCTGTATGGCTACGATTTCTAGGATAGTGTTGACCAGGTTCCTGTTTGGGATTTCTGTTTTCTGATTCTTGGTTTTGTTCTTTTTCCTGGTTTTCTGAACTGTATTAATTGCACCTTGACTATCTGTGATTATTTCTATCTTCTTTTCTATACTTACTGTGCTGATTGCAGTTAGTATCACTGTTAATTCTGCTCTGGTAGAGGATGGGGTGTCCCGTGTTTCCGCTTGGAATGCAGTAATGTGTGTTCCTGTTTTTGTTTGGATTATCTACTCGATTCCTATTCTGCTGTTTGTGTGTCACCTTGAAAAGAAACTGTCGTTATATATCTTCAGATTGTTCTGGTTACTGATTTCTTGTAAATTTATTATAACTTTGCTATTATTCTTTCAGTGGCCTTTAGCCTCTTCTGGATTAGGCCTTTCATGATTGAGAGAGGGTTTATATATATTGATGGTAGATTTGTGTCCATGCCTTTTCTATTCATTTCCTTGAGTACAAGCTCTATTCCTTGCAGTAATGATTGCGGTCTGTTAATCGAAGGTTGCTTTGTATCCCTGTCCTGTGTCTGGGATGAGATGCAACCTTGGGTACTTTTTTTCACCTTTCTATTCACTGAGTTTGCCAATAACTATATCATTATACATTGTTATTGATCCTTATACTGCTTCCTGAGTTCTGGGTCATTAAAGAAGCAGCCTTTGCATTTATGGATTGGAGATGTTTGGTTTCCTCTGATCATATGGATAGCCACAATGAATTGGCTATCAAAAACTTTCTTTTTCTTTGTTATTATTATTGTATTGTCTCTTTTTATAGCTAGCCATTTGATTGTTATTTGTTATTGATATGGAATTACCAGTGTGTTAGATCTAAAGCTATTAATAGTGGGGCTGTTAATTCCATTGTCTCTTGCTGATATCCTTACTTTCTGTTTCTTTCTGTAGAATGTTGAGCTCCCTTACCAGTTCTTTTATCTCTCTGTACCATATGGGTGTCCTACCTTGTTTCTCTAGTCTGGCTCTTACCTGCTGCCAGAAGAGGAATCTTGTCTTGCTGTCATTTAGCAGCTGATCTAGGAAGAGTATTCCTCTACGTATGAGTGAGTGTCTATGTTTGTTGTATCAATCTTCTATGACCATCTCTCTGATGGTTCTCTCCTCCTTTTTGATTGGTTTTCCAAACCATGTGTGTTCCGCTGGTGCCATAGTGATTTCCTGATACTTCAAAATGTTTAGGATCTCGTTTGTTAGATTTTTCCCTTTCTTTTTCTGAAATGGAAGCCTATCTATCAAGATTGACTTTGTTGACTAGTATTCGTTTTGCAGGTGCTATAGTCTAATTTGTGTTGTCATTTCTCCTAAGTTATGGCTATTTAATTTGTTATGTAGGTTCTTATCATACGAGAGGATCTGTCTGTCCCATAGGTTGAAGAGCTTGTAACAAAGCTTGCATGGAGAATGCAATTTGGGGTCGTTGATGCTAGTCCCACTTTATATTTGAAATTTTATTTATTTTACTACTAAGTCTGTTGCACTCTTTCTCTATCAGGGTCATGTCATTCAGAAGGTACTCGATTGTTAGAAAGAGTGCATAGTTGACTATGTATCTTGTCTGTTTGTCTGTAACTTTCTTTCATACCAGGATTCTAGTAATTGCCTCTACCTTTCCTTCTATTATCTTCCTTTGATGGACTTTTTTTCCATCCTCTAATATCCATACTCCCAGAATCCTTGTTGCTTCCTCTTTTTGAAGGGATGTGATCAGTGTTGCATTTGTTATGATGCCTGACTCTCAGTGTTCTTCACTTGTATTAATGCAGATCAGTGCTGATTTTTTACTGTTGAGCTGTATGTCATTTATCTTAAGGAATTTTGTCACTTTGTTCATAATGGCTTGCATTCAGCCTGACTGCTTGCGAACCATGTAGTATCATTCATATATGCTGTTGCTATGATTTTTGTCTTTTTCCTTCCCATGTTTATAATTTTCTCCAGGTTTGGGGGAGTGAGGTTGTGAATCACTTTTGTTTCCATTATGTATCCTTCGTGTTTGTCTTCAATCTCCTGCAGGAGGGGGTCATAAAAGATTCTCCATAGGAGGGGGGATATGGTATTTCCCTGATCTATTCTGTCTTGGATGGAATATTCTTCTGTTAGTCCATGTACTATAATTACCCTGTTGTTCCTGTTGACTAATGTGTTTTCCAGAATTCTGATTATCCTTTTTGATATGCGGATTCTCCTGAGTGACTTGATCATTATTCCTCTGTTGATTGAGTCGTATGCTTTATTGATGTCTTGGGTGAAGATCCAGACCTCTTTTTTGAATTCTCTTGCTTCCTTCATGATATTATTCAGAATAAGGATTGGTTCCTATGTGCTTTCACCTGGAAGTCCTGCCCAGTTATTGTGGTATAATATCTTATGTCTGATGCATATTTCCGCTAGTCTTGTTGCTATGATGCTCATGAATATCTTTCTTGTAGTTTTCAACAATGTGATGAGTCTTGTTATATTGATGTCTCCTAGTTAGTCTTTGGGTTTGGGAATTGGGTATACATTTCCTTTTCTCCAATCTTTTGGAATATCCCCTGAGACTAGGATCTTATTGAAAAGCATTTCCAACACTTTTAGTCCATCCTTCCCCAGGTTTTTCAGCAGGATGTATTGTATAGTATTTCGGATGGGCCTGGAGTGCTTGCGCTCTTCTTCTTTCTAATTGTGTCACTTATTTCTGACACCTAGATTCTTTCAAGTGTTTCTTTGAACCAATCTTCCTGAATGTCTTGTTTGGAGGCATATTATTGTTGCCAATGTGAATATTTCTCCATGTCCAGTACCTGTCTTGATCAGATCCATTCTTGGAAGTGCTTCTTAATTTTGTCCTTGATTTTTTTTGGGTTTGTTATTATCTCTACCTCATTTTCTTGATTTCTTTCAACCAGTCACTAGGTATCTATGACTCTAGGTTGTCAGTTCAGTATACTATTAATCATCTTGCGTGGTTGCTCTTCCAGCTGCTTGTATCTCAGCTCTATTCTTTTTCAGATCATCTTCCCTTTCGCTTGTTCTACTTTAATTTTGGTGATTGCATTCTTTACTTCTCAGAGCTCTTTGGTATTCAATAACCATTTGTGTAGGGATTCTCTGTTTTTGTAAAATGTTCTTTTTGAAGAGTGGTGGAAGTGTCAGGAGTGGGATCAGTATGTTAATTTCCTTGACTTCTTCCTCTATTGTCTTCCTGTCTTCTTCTGTTTTGATTCTGATTCTATGAGCTATGTCTGACAACTTCTATATATTTTGTCAAGCTTGAGCTGTTTGTGCATCAGCCATTTGTATTTCGACTTGTGTATAGTTCTAGTGTTTTTGTTATGCTTTTTCTTTTTAAGTATTGTTTTTGCCACTGCCATTATTGCTTCTTTGAATTGATTCCATATTCCTTCTACTGTCTTTGGGTTTGTCCTTAGGATTTCCTTTGCTATTTCATCCATTTTTCCTGAGAAGTTGGTCCACTGTTTTGATGTAGAATTCTGATAGTCAATCCTATTCTACCTATTGTTCTTTCTATTTGCTAATTTGGAACAGAAACCGTATGGTGTACTGAGCTCTATCATGACCATCTTGTGGTCACTTTTGATTACCATGTCTACTGTAATATGATTCATATTGTTTACTTGTGGAAGTAGGGGGCTGAATGTTCAGACATAGTCTATTCTGCTCCCATACTCTGATTTGGGCCTGTTATATGTATAGCCCACAGACTTAATTTGTAATTTTTATTAATTGTAACTGTTTGATTATTACAAATGAGTAGTTATACATATATATTATAGTAAACCTATTTACATGAATAGCTGTATATATATTTAACTAATGCTATGTATCACCACTACCAGCCCAACAACAAACTGGAAGCCTGCATGATTCCGTCTTAATTTTTCCTAGAACAATTTTTATTAAGAGTATTCTAGTTATCAGGCTATCGAATTCAGTATCCTGAATTCTAGTTATCAGGCTGTCGAATTCAATATCCTGAATTCTAGTTTTTGATCCTTCGGAGTGGTCTGCGAATTTCTTCTCCCACCAAGGCCTCCCGATAGTCAAGTTTGTGAAAGCCGGTACAGCCATATACATAAGAATAAGTCCTGAGAGGCATGCTACCAGTTTGGAAATCTACTTTTCTTATTATTATTTTTTATTGATAACGTGGTTGTGTCAATGATAATTCTATTCGATTTCGGATCACAACCTGATCACAATCTATATATAGACCAAATGCTATATTAGAAACATCAGTTAGTTTACGGTTACGCTAATGGATAAATTATTTTCCTTATTGAGCTGTCTTGTGTCTTATTGATGGAATCGAATTCAAATCTTATGATCATTGACCTTTTATGAAATGCTAACCACTGCATTATTGGCCCATCAGTTCATGTTTTATTGTTATACTTGGATCACTGGATCATCATCATAAGATAGATGAGATCCTCGTGTCATTTGTGGCTTATTTTCACTTTGGCCCTCATGTGGTATTGAACTCTGGACCTAGTAATTGTGATCTGGGAGCGCTACCACTGTACTATGGATCCACAGGTCTATATTGATTATAAATTTTAAATATATAATTTATAATATATAGTTATAATAGTTTAATTTCAAATATTTCTTATTTAGTAGTAGCTAAAACAATATATATAGGTATCCAAAAACCTTGAGATGTTACTATCCAAACATGTATTCAAATCATTAATAGTATCTTGTAAATAAAAGATTTGTTCTTGTCCTTATACAATTACAAATATCTTCTTGTCTTATTCTTAACCTTTTTTCCTTTTTTTTTTTAACTCCTTTATTAATAAAAGTATTGTTGAGAGGTCTTTACTTTTATTTCCCTTCATATGATTACATACTTATTCCTGTTCATCTGTAGCACAGTAAACTGGAAAACAAATTTTCTTTCAAAAACACAACATGCGAAAAACAATCAGAAAAGCCAGCTCTAACTCAAAGCCCAACTACAATAAGAATATACTTTTCAAGGGCAAGACCGACTCCATAAAAAAGAAACAAATACAACTGATACAAAGAAACCTAACATCTTCATTGAACCTGTCTTCTCCAACATGCACACACACTAGTACTCTTAACAAAGCATTTTTTGTCAACCCTTGAAACTATAACCCTCCAATAAACATCCAACCCATTAACATTGAGACATGAAGTGAATAACTCGAGGAGAACCTAACAAGACAAACACCAAAACTCAATTGCTCCCCCACTCAACCCTACTATAAAGAGAAAGATAAAGAGATTTCTGATAGCAAGGAACAATCTACACAGCTAAAGAGAATCGATAACTCCAATATTGAAATGATGGCAACAGCAAATCAAAATATGAAGAGCCCTCAAAATTCAATACAAAGTGACAAACTACAGGAAATAGAAACTCTCACCCCTATTCCAAATTCCCCTTTGACCCTCAAATCAGATATGGTAAAACCTGTAGCAAAATTGATATTATTGCCAATGAAGTTCCTAGTGAAACTATCAATAAAAAAATCCTTTCAATAATATAAGCACTTGGATCCCTTGAAGGCCTTCTCAACATCAAAAGCAAATCCTACGATAATACTCTTGACATTACAGTCCTCTTAAGCAATAAGGAAGCAGCCCAAATTGGGAGCACTATAGCATTACCAGATATGAATAACAAGAAACTCAAGCATATAAAGATCAGTAGTCCAGTTTTCAAACTCAAAACAGTATCAAAGTATGAGACATCCCCTTATATACAAAACTCATAGATATACAACTTACCTTTGCCAGATTTGATATAATCACTAATATCCCCATAAAAATATAACAAATGTGACAAACTGCAACAATCACCTATCAAGACAAACAGAGCAGAGATCAACTCATTACTCAGGGTAGCACACTAATCAAGGAAGACTCAATAAGAATCTTTGATGCAACTTTCAATATGGAACAAATGAAGATAAGTTTTTTTTTACTGCAACCAAACTTACTAACCTTCCCCCAACACTACTGCTTTCGACTTCAAACTTATATCAGTACAAATAAATGCCAAGACCTGTTACATCCCATACTGCATGTTATATGCCAGGAAAAGATTTATAGTAATCAGCTTCAAAATCAAAACTGACTTGGACAATACTACAGTATAAACAGAGTATTTATATTAGGAGAAATAGATATTACAATTCTCCTAATAATTATCAAACTCTGCATTATCTGTGATCAAGCTGATCATCTCGCTGCTCAATGCTCCAAGAAGAAAATATGATAACAATGGACTGAATACAACAAAGAATAAGTCAAAAGGTTTGGCAAACTATATAACAAATTTCAACCCATGGGTACCAGAAATATCCATCAACACATCCCAACTGCTTCAAAAACAAAAGCGTATGGATCATACACTGCAATATTTTGATCTCATCATTACCACTAACCACAAAGCAACTAAAAACAAGACCTCCTCTCCAGTATTCTATAAACCCTTAATACAATTAAGCAAAAAATTACTGAAATTAAAGAAACCATCGCAGACCTCAATAAATGGATCACCAACCTCAAATATTATAACAAAAATAGAGTAGGTAATATAGAAACAGATCTCAAGACATCCTCACCTCACAACTTCATATAACTATTATTTTCTAGCCAAAACTAAGATATATAAGAGACACAACAACAACTCCATTCTTCCATTGACAAAATTGATTGAAACATGAATACAATCATGAATACCATATCCATCCTGATCTCAAACAACTCTATTCATTCATTTATTTCACAATAATAGAAAACAATCAAAGTAATCTAAAAACCTAGAAACAACTAATGAACAATTGAACAAAGTTGCAGAACCAACCAATCTCAATAATCCTTTAGATAATTAATTATATGATACATTTTTATTAACTCTATTCTTATCCACACAAACCTCTATGCAATATTCAAAAATAACAAACTCACCTTAACACTACACCAACCCAAAACTCATAGACAAACCTTATCTCAATGTCACAACTTTAAATTGTCAATGACTCAAAGATACAACAAAATGATTTATCTGGGAGAAAATATGGACTTAACAATAATGAAATATTATAATTTTAACTGAGACAAATTAGGACAACAATAAACAACTATAGAAAGCAAATGCATATATCACCTGGTGAAAGGTAATAGTCATGTCTCATGTATCAGTATTGTAATCCAACATGACCTTAGAGACAGAGTTATTGGAATTAACAGATTTGAAAATAGAATCTTTTGCATAAATCTAGTCTTTCCTAAAAAGAAATATATATAAATAATAGGAATATACTTATCTGCCAAACCCAGTTAGCAAAAAAAAAGACTAACACAAACAATAATCAATCTAATCACCAAAAACAATAATGAGAATTGGCATACAATCCTTGTCAGCAATTTCAATATATACCTCAACTACTATAAAAATATGTATTGCCCCACATAAAGTTATAACTCAAACAAACTCGAATTCTTTTTTGACTAACTTACCATATTGAACATGATCATTACCTTTATCCTCACTCCAAAAAATATATATGATCCATAAAGTGGATAACCAACTCTCCAAAAAGTAGAATTGACACAATCTAGATCTCTTTATGTTCAACCTGGCACCCTATAAACATATATATCATAGAATAAAATATAACCACAAATAATAGAGTAGTCTCAACTTATATTGAAGTATGACAACTATAAACCCCTATCAGAAGCTTTTATCACCCACAAAAGCCATTAGATTCAACTAAGCTGTAATATTAGAACAGTCCTAAACAAAGTTTACAGAATCCAAAGACTTATACATACATACCTGAAACCAGATGATAAACAGAGATGTAGATACTAATAAACTCTAGACTACTCTCTACAACTGGATTTTGGAAGCAGCAAACAACTGTATTACAAAATACAAGAAAAAAAAAAGGAAAAGAACTAAAACTATTTTCAAACAAAAATTTATACTTTTGCTTTAACTTGTGGAAACAAGGCATCAACTTACATACTTAAAAAACCATAACCTGAAATTCAACCTATTCACTCTATCATTCTTAAACAAAAGTATCCAAGACCAAATTCTCTTTATGTTTCTCAAAGAAAGTAACAAACTCGATTAGATCATTAAAGAAACTGAACAATGGATTCATACTAAAAAACTCAAACACAAACAATTATTGAGCAACAAATCAAAAGTAATATTTAAAAAGCAAAGTTCAGATGACAGAACAGATTTGATTTAGACAAAAAACAAATGATCAGATCTCTACTTAATCAATCAAAATGAAACATCATAATCAACAAACTCATCAAAGAAGCCCAATAGAAAAAAATAGTTATTACTGATCCAACCCAAATCAAACAAACAATTCATCAATATTTTGAAGAATGGACACATCAACAAGATATCAAAAACTTCGAGGACATTAACTGGACTATAAAATACTAACCCAAAGAGTACATCGAAGCCAGCTGGTATGATCCTATCACCCAACTCTTTATAGCAGAAGAGATACAAACTATAATCAATAACACAAGCAATAAATCCACTCCTAGTCTATTGAACATACCTTATATCACCTTCAAACACTTTAACAAAGAAAGCTTAACAGGCTTAACTAGATTCTTTAATATAATTTTTACCAAAGAACAGATATCAGATGAATAAAAACATGGCACCATTTACTTTATTCCCAAATTCAAAGAAAGGAAACACAACATAAATATCAGCAAACCCATCATATTGTTAGATTCCATCAAAAAGATCTTTACTATAGCTATCTGCACCCAACTATTGAATATATTGACCAAGCATCACATACTCTCTAAACACAACTGGGCTACTCTCCCCCAACAAAACATCAAGGAACCAATCTATATCATAAATGGAATCCTAGAGGATTCCTGGGAATCACACAAATTATACTATATACTCTTTCAAGACATGAGCAAATTATTCAAAATCATAAATATCAACCATCTAATCAAAATCATGCAAAGAATCAAAATCCCAATAAAAATAATTAATATAATCCAAAACTACTTTATCAACAGAGAAAACTCAGTAATTATGTATACTCACCTGACAAAAGTATTTGATCACATAAAGATCACTACTCTAAGAACCAAACTTTATTTGTAAATAACTCAAAATTTAATGTATAAAATTTTTTTCCTGTGTAATCACAAACTTTCTTTATTTAAAAATAAAAAAAATTAATGCCTAAAACTCGTGAACTTACCAATTTTGAGCATGGCAAAATTATTGACCTGTGAAAAGATGGTCACAGTGAGCATAATATTAAAGATATTATTAATTGTCCAAAAACAACTATTCATAATATTATTGAAAGATATAAGGCAAATCAACAAACTAGTATTATTTTTAGGTCTGGTAAGTCATCTAAATTGATAGAAAGAGACATTAGACATCTTGTAAAAACTGTAAAAGAAGATTGACAACAATCTTTAAATGAAATAACAGAAAAATTTAATCAATCATTAACAATCTCAATAAGTTCTTATACTATTCAATATATTTTACATGATGAAGGATTTTATGGTTGAACTGAAAAAAAAAATCTTTTAGTATCTAAAGAAAATCACAAAAAAAATTAGAATGGTGTTATACTAGAAAAAATTAGGATTTAGAATGAAATACAATAATCTGAAATGATGAATCTCACTTTTTATTGTTTTAAAATAACCCATATCATTGGGTTTGATGATGTTCACATGAAAAATATGATATAAATTGTCTAATTTCAACAGTAAAATCAGGAAATCAAGATATAATGGTATGAAGATATTTTACAAAAAATAAGATTAGAACTTTGATTCAAGTTTCTTATAAAATTGTAGGATCTATATATATTGAAGTCTTAAAAATAATCTTTTACCATTATTAATGAATTGGATAATAATTTTTTCAAAATGATAATATTCCAGTTCATCGGGCAAAAATAGTTAAACAATAGTTAGAAAATAATTCAATAATAAATATTTCTTGGGCTGTATAATTACCAGATCTTAATTTAATTGAGTATTTATAAAATATTTTAGAAAAAAAAGTTCGTAAACATGATCTCTATTCAAAAAATCTTGTAAAATTAATGATTATTTTTAAAAAAAAAATAAAATCAAATTGAATTAGAAAATTTAGAAAATTTAGTAGAAAGTATGCCAAAAAGAATTCAGGCTATAATAGATAGTAATAGAAATTCAACAAAATATTAATAGTATTGATAAAAAATTTAGACTTTTATGAATATATTAGTATAAATTTTATTAAAAGTTATTTAATAAATTCTTTAATAATAATAAAAACAAAATCAACTTTAAATTTTAAAAATCATAATGATCATTATATGGTCAGATACTTTTGGCAAGTGAGTGTACTTTGGAAACATAGACCCTTACTCTATTCATAAAGGAATTGATCAAGGCAACACTATTTCACCCATTCTCTAGTGCATATACTATAACCCTCTCATCACCAATATCAGTAACATGTCAAGATACAACCTCAGAACACACAAACAAGACAACCATAGCCTTATACAATCTAATATTAATATCTCTGAAGTATTCTACATGGATGATACAATCTTCATTACCCAAGACAAAAAACATCTAGAAAACATTATCAATATCAGCAACTACTTCTACTTACTCAATAATATTACTATCAATTCCAACAAATCTAAACTATTCATCATAAATGACAAACAACAAAATATCATCATCAATAAACATATTATCAAATCCATTGATAAAAACAATGCTATCAAAGTCTTAAGAATGTGGCATGAAACACACCCTGGAAAAAAATATCAGAGAAAACTAATATGGAAAAAAACCAATACAATATGCTTTATGATAGAGAGAAAAACAAGCAATAACAAGATGCATAAATATATAATCAATAATATTTTCTTTCTAATGATTGAATACTTGACTGAAGATCTAGTTCTAAGTCAACAAGAATTCCAAAAAATTAACTGTAGAATCAAAAGAAGCATGAAATATAAGGTCAATCTCATAGCAACATTCTCTAATTCTATTCTCTATTTCCAAACACACTATGGCATACATAACATCCAAATCAAACAGCTACAAAAATACATTAGTAACCTATAAGATCCTATATGGCTCAAAATATTCTAGACAAGTCTTTCCTAATAGGATTTAAAACTTACAATAGCTCACATAGCAAAAAGACTCCATTTTAGAAAGCTATCCACACTCTTCAAAACAGGGCACAACTTTTATCACAATATTTGGATTAATCTCTAACATAACATTATAACTGCCTTCAATAAAACTAGAGCTAATGATTCTAAAAACTAATTCTATCATATAAGTGAGATCACAGATCAAAACTGGTATCACATACATAGGGATGCTCTGAAATGTTATTGCATAATGTATATAAAACAAACTCTAGACACTTATAAAACTAAAATACTACAGTGGTACCAAGTAGAGGGACTCCATAACAAACCCATTAAAAGAAAAGAACCCGGCTAATACTTCAACCTTGTTATGATTAGCTCAACCTTTCTCAATAATAAAAAAAGCTCATAGGACATCAATACATTTTCTTAGATTAAACATTTCTCACTAGTACTAGTACATCTGCCTGATATTCAACAATAATCAATCAACAACTAGTAATAAGGAAAAAATTAAGTAGCAACAAAGAACAAATCAAGCTCAGAAACTATCAACACTCAGAAAACTCTTTACTCACAATATGCAATGGCTATAACTTGACAAACTCTACAGATGATAAAAGCAATGTATACTATATAAGTATCCAAAACAACAAGTCAACCAAAATACCAGTTACCAAAACTATCAAATCTAGCTCCAATAATAAATCAATTAACATGTTTTATACCCAAGTATTGGCCATAATATAGCAACATGGTAACAACAACTAAATAATACTGTCACCATAGTAAAAATAAATTCAATCCCTAAACAACTTCTCAAACTCAACAAACTGATCAAAATGTTAAGACAACTCTTACCCAAATGGAAAACCTGATTGCTAAAACAAAACTGCATAACAATCTCAATATATATTGTGATAATGCTTGTAATTTAGATAAAAGTAACAAAAATATGAAAATAGATATTGTCCTCAAAACCATGAGAACCAAACAGCTGAAATAACAATAAACATAAGGGTCACAGGATCTAGTACCATTGCTGAACTCCTTGTAATTCTCATCACCATCAATATAATATCTATAATAACTCTTTGATTGCCTTCAATAAAATCAATGAAGCTATAACTAAACCTACAAACAAATATAAACTATCAGAATTGTTAGTGCAATAATCAAAACCATAAAAAAACAACATCTAAAAGTCACATGGCACAAAATTTAGTCTGATAATCTAGAAAAAAAACACTGCAAAGCTGATAACTTGCCTAGGAATACCTTAGCGATAATACACCCAACATGATAGGCACACTCTTGCAACACATTCTCTACAAGAAACTCATAATCTTCAAACTTTATAATATTGAAATTCTTAATGATATTAGAAAAACTATTACAACATTACAACAGGCCCGATACACCTAAGACTAGATTAATCTTGACAGACACAAGGACCTTATAGATAGACAAAAAGAAGAAATAAACTGGTAGAACTCACTAATGAACTTCCACCTCTCCAATATAAATTCATCACCCTGCAATACATAGAATTACAGAATCAAAACATTTTCTATCAAATTATGGAACAAGGAACTATTCACTATATCTATTCTCAAAAAAAAATATCTATGCATATATGTAACTGATACCTGTTTGTATATACAGACACAGAAGGTAATACCCATCCTTTCTTATGCAATCAATATGGTCTAAACATCAAAGAACTAATAGTCAATATCATTAATAAAAAAATAATAACAAGAAAAGACTGTCCCACCAATATTAACACCAAGGGCAAAACCTTAATCAACCTTGATAACTACACACTTGGAACACTCTTATTAGAGAAGGGATTAGCAAAAGTATAATCAATCTCATAACACAACATTTGAATCAAAATAGAGTGACTGAAACCATTAGAGGCATAATCAACAACATCAAATTTATCACCTTCAATATATGGGAAGACAGATATAGATAATTTCACAAATAGATCAAAGATAACAATATCTTACACAAAAAAAAACACAAATCACAAATGAAGCAATCACAAAATGCTGCAACTTATACCATATACACAATTGGACCACAATCTGCTAATCAATATCATCTCTAATATCAAAACCATCTTTAACATCTTTTTGCATGCTAATAGAGTCTAGGTACATTAGTTTTATACATAATATAAGCAGCAAGCCACAAAGAATTTGATGACAAACTGACTTTCTTAAGGAAACTTTTAGATAGGTAATATAGGAAAACATTTACAAAATAGCTTTGTAATCAAAGTAATATGTACTCTAAAAATCTTAATAAAGTGGATCTGTTTCATGCAAAAAAAAAAAAAATATTTTTCTTAGGAACTATAGTATATTCATACTAGTGAAGAATTCTAACTCTATATTTTCCTGCTTTAGTTCTCAATCATCTGCTTAATTTAGAAAAAAAGAAATTGTGCACATTGGTACCATTTTAAAAAGTAATTGAGTATTTTTCTCAGGTATTCTTTTCCTTTTTGGTCCAACCTTTTTAACATTTTATAGCTGATTTAAAATTTTTTTAAAACTTTATTATTTAACAGTATATAAAGCATTTCATTTTGTTCTTATTAAGAAATTGGCTTTAAAAGATCTATATTATTTTTCTTTAATATAGCTCTTAGAATTGTATTCTTCTTTCCAATCTTTTGTTAGATAGTCAAAGTTGGTATCTTATATTCTAAATACTTCTTGATAGTATCTTCTTATCTTGTTTTCTATTTAATTTTTTCCAGTTGTTATGTAATTATTTTCTTTATTTTTGATTTTGACTCTATTTAGAACTATTTTTATTCACTCTCTGTCTATGAAACAGTTTACTATTATTCTTTAATTATATCGCAAATTATCACATCTTTGTTCTAAAGCTTTTTTAATAGTATTTCTTGTTTGTCTTATCTTTGTATTTTGGTAGATTAACTTTAGGCCTTCTATTGCATCATATTTTACTTTTTTCAATAGTGTTCACAGTATATCTGAAACATTATATTGAATACAATAGATTTCAATCTGGTGATTGGGGTTGTATACAATATTGTATTTATTGATTGTTATATTAAAGACCTATAGTTTAATAGGTTTTTGCAAAACTTCTGCTTTTTTGAGAAGTATTTTAATTGAAGAGCTTATCCATATTTGATATATTCTATATCATACTTGTGATAATTTTCTTGTGAAGTAGATATCTTTTTACTTGTAAACTTGTTGCATGCTATTTTATATATTTATTCTTCAAATATCTTCCATATTATATTTACTTATGTTTTTTTTTTATTTTTTTCTGGATCTTTTTTATAACAAAAAATCTAGTAGTCTTCTAAACTTATGGTTTATACTTTTCTCAAATATCTGCTATTGTTATACTGTTGATCCTTTAATCTCAATTTTTTTTTATTTTTTATGACTAATTTATTAATAATGTTTCCTATAAATAGATTGTCATTATGTAATATTATTAGTAGTATTGTATAATCATTGCCTATGATTTTCTCTATGCTTTGATTGTTGAAATATAGTAGCAAAAATTTTGTGAGGTTCTGTAATAATCATATATAATTTATTTGGCTACTGCTAGTAATATTTCATCTTGTTAAAGTTTTGTTCTTTCTTTTCTATGTTGTTTGTATATTTATAAAAGCCCATTCATATAGAAAGTTGAATAGTTGAATTTCTGGATGCCAAGATAGTTTAAATATTGTTCTAGAAATTGATACTCTATCTTCTGTAGGGTTGTATACCATATTAAAATCTCCTATAATTATTATATAAAAATTTTGCTTGCACTTTTTTTTGATAAAGTTTTATATTTTTTTTTATATTTTTTTACTTTGTCATTTGTTTGAAGAAATATAATCTGAATGATATAGATTTTATTTCTTTTTATGGCATGTTAATTGCTATTATATATTCTTCTGTCTCTTCTATTGATTCTATTTTTTTAAAAAATCTTTTTTTATTAAATGCTAACATATATATCATAGAAAATATCTTTGTTAATACTATTAAAGTGCTTATATATTGTTTGATTTTGAAAGGCATATTTTGTTTTTACTTTGATTTGCTTTGTTTTATATAGATCTATAATTTCAATATCTTGTTGCAGCATTTTTTTATAATGTTATACTTGTATTATTAGTAATATTCCTAACATTATACATTTTTATTCTTATTACTTTTTTTAAAATGTTTACTTTTTCTCACTTTTTTTCTAATGACATTCTTCCATTTTTTCTTTTATCAATTCAGTTTTTTCTGTCTAAAGAAAGATATCAAGATCTTAATTATATAGTTGCTTCCTAGTACTATCTTGCTCCTCTTGCTATATTTTGCCTTGTTCTTTTTTTTATATTAAAAATAGTTAACAGATATTTTTTATTCTTCTATTATTGAACTGATACTTCTTTTAAAAGCAGGTTGCCCTCTATCTAAGTGAGTCTTTTTCAAGTTTGTCTATTTTTTTGCCTAGTTTATCAATTAATTTGCATAATTGAAATATTTCAAATTCCTGATCTGGATTTATTCTGAAGCTAATTTATATTTGACTGGTGTGTCTAAGTAAAATTGCTTTTAAAAGGGTAATTTTTAAAGAAAGAATTAAAGAAGCAGTTTATAATAATTAAAGAAGCATTCAAAAATAGATTCACCAAGAATTCTTTAAACAGTATCATGCAATGTTTCACAAGAAATATGGTTTGCTCAGAACCCAAGTTTATTAATAAATTAAGAAAACTAGAACAATTCCTTTAGTCCTAAAATCAAAAGAAAATATTCAATTCTTCAAAAGAAAAGTATATTATTTCTAAACTTCCAAAGTCAAATGAAGTGTACTTAAACTTCCAAAGTCAAGTCAAGTTATATTTAAACTTCCAAAGTCAAGTGAAGCTATATCCAAACCTATCCTACTTTTGAACAAATTATGACTGTTTATATATTTGTAAAAATGTGTCACTTGGGTCTTCTAGGTCTCCTAAGTCTTTTGGACTGCCTGATCAATAGTAAATTATGTCACATGCTACATTTGATAAAGTGATCCATGCTAATTAAGTATTAATAAAAATATCAAAGAAATGATTATAAATAAATAAATAAAAATAGAAATAGAATAAAGATTATAACTAAAAATAACTATTCAATAGTATTAGGAGCTATTTTTATTACAGCATCTTGTTGTTTTTTTTTTTTTTTTTTTTTTTTTTTTTTTAAATTAACACTCTGTCAGGTTAGTTAGGTGTGCTTTATTAAACCTTTGTAAACTATA
>CAJVPT010001095.1:0-23492 GCA_910592055.1 Acaulospora colombiana
GAATGAGTGAACAACAGACCAATGGAAGAGATCAACAACAAAGAAAATTCAATCTCTGCCTATGGAATGAAGAACTTTCAACAAAAACCAAGTTGCACAAGAGACTCCTTGATCTATACAAAGATGACAAATGTACAACCTACAGATCCAAAGAGACAAACACACATTCATTCATGTGTCAAGGTCAACGAATAAAGACAGAAGAACACATAAGAAATACAATTATTAACAAGGTCCAACAGTATAGTGAGAGGAAAGACACCGAAGAACAAATTGACAACTATCTAAGAAATAACTCTTTGAAGTATACTGAGTATCTCAAATGTACTATCAAAGGAGTCATACTCAAAGAAACATATAGCCTTATAGCTAAATGCATGACAAAAACTCAACTAAAACAAACTTGCATAAAAGAAATCAAACAAGAGACCAGCGAATACCTCTATAACGTCTGGACCCAAAGATATGAAGAATTCCAGAAATGGAAAAAACAGCAAGGCATCACATGGAAAATCGAAAGAACAGCCAGATACAACACTCCTCAGAAAAACACATAGCTTAACACACTAGATAGACACATAAAAGGTCAATATATTGACCTGGTAAATAATTATATAAGACAATATATAAAAAATATTACACACCCCTCCCACATTTTTACAATTTTATATAGCTCTAGCCCAGCCTTGGCTGGTTAGCTTCCATTAGGGTGGCAACAGGCTGCGAGGTGAGTTCTTTCTCTATTGAACTAGTTTGGTTAATATAGGTAGTTTTAGCATAAACAATATGTACATCTCTACTTAATCCAAATAAAGTAAGGCTGAGCCAGTGCTTAAAAAAAAAAAAAAAAAAAAAAACTCTGACATCGATTACTTCTTTCTTTACAATTTTTCTTGCAAGTTCACGTCTAAAGGTCACTTCCACCCTTGTATCTTGCCTTTGGTCAATATTGGTCCAGTGGCACTTGTATCCTACAATTTTCCAGTGTTTTGTTATATGATTATTTCTATTCGTTTCTATGCTAATCACAATATTCCAATTCATTATGTGCCATAAGTCTGTCCAACCTATTATGTTGGTTTTTTTATTGAGTCCTCTTATGTTAGATATTGCAATTTATATTGAAAAATCTGTTTCTATGTGATTTATTGTTTCCTTATCATCTCATTTCCTTTTTTGTTTCCTTTTTTTCTTTTTGTTGTTGTATGTTTCTTGTCATTTGATGTGTTACTCATTAAAGTTAATATTGAGGTAAATGTTGACTATCCACTATTGCTCCAATGGTCTCAAGTGCTTTTTATATATTAACCTGCATATTATCTATTATTTTGTTGATTTGCTGTTGTCTCCCCCTGATGTTTTCTATTTCTCGAGATTGATTTGAGATTTCTAGGCTAATATTTCTGATTATATACTTCAATGTTTGTGACCCTTTCGTTAAGGTCTATAACTATTTTTTTGAGACTTACAATCTCTTTTTGGATAGCCATAAACATTTCCATGATTTCTTGGATATCTTGGAGTTGTTTTAGATTCTGTGATTACTATAGTTGTTTTTGCTTATTTTATTGTAATTGTTCTTGCCATAGTCTCTCTTGCCTTCTACTATTGGTCCAAATGGCAGTAGCGTAAAATGCTAGTTTTGCATTTCATAGATTATTCCATGTGTTGTCCACTCTAAGAAGCTTGTTCTAACCAGTTTGAATTTGCTATATATCTACCTATACTTTTTGTTCTATATATTATAAAATTCTCTTCACTGTTTCCTTCATTTTTTAATGGACATCCCTTTATAAAATATGTCAATGCATCACAAATGGTACATAACAAGATATTGATAGAAATCAGAAATATAGTAGTCTCCCCAAGAATGTAGGTTAAGTTCTTAGCCACAAGTAGATCTTTTCTTAATTTGAAACTCACCACTGCAAACTTCTTGGATTTGTAACTTGTTAAGCATGTTCATGATATATAGCATATTCATGTCTTCATTTTACTGAAAACCTGTTTCAGATTCCATGCTATTGTACTGGGAGATAGGTTAACTAACTTTGCTACAATACTATACCTTTTTCTTATCTGATCAATAGACCAGTTTGCATTATTTATTCTGATTGCATCCCTTTTGATGAGAATGCTGCATTGTTTTTCTTTAGCTGTCTTCTCCTCAAATGTTATTGTAATACATTGCCATAGGTTTTGTGTTTTCATACTGATTCCTAAGATATTACCATATCTAGTGAAATTTTGCTGGACTTCAATGAGCTTTGTATTCAGGAATATGTCCCAAACCACTATGGATTTTCCTTTTTAATTAGTTTTCTGCTAAAATGCATATGCGTGAGCTTATTGTCACCTAAATTAGGTAATTCCAATTTTGTTGCATTATCTGCTACTTGTCAATTACCAAAAGTTGTGACAATACGTATTTCCTTCTTTGTGCATTTACTATAGATTGTGATAAGTTCCAGTGAGAAGTTAAGAGTCTTGGTTAGGTAAAGGACCTTTGCATTATTGTTGGATCCTGCAGTGACATTGGTTTGATATCCACTTTAAAATGTTCTCTTCTGTATTTTGTCTTTAGATTAATTGGCATTCTTAGTCTTGGTTTGCTTTTAGAGTACACTGTGGTATTTTTATAGTCTGCTGTTAACCAGAATTCTTTATCTTCCATTTTTCTGGACACCATTTCTTGTTGCTATTTTTCAAGTGAACCTTTTAATAAGTTGCTAGATGTGACTTAGAATTCTTTTGTATTTTCTTTCTTTCTCAGCTGAGGTTTACCTTCAATAGGAGATACTCTTGATTCCCTTTCAGTTTCTTTCATTTATTCACTCCAGGTTGGTTCCTTTCATACTAGTCCTATCTCTACATCCATGTTGTTTATGCCTGGAGTTGTTGAAACTTGGGACTCTAGGAATTATCATTTCTACTTTCTTTGCTAGCTTCCATTTCTGTCTATGTTTGGATCTTTGTCTGCATATTATTAGACTTTTTGATGTATAGTTGGTTGCAGAGGGAGACAGCTTCTTTGTTTCTTCTTTTTATACACTGGTTTTTTTCTATCTTTTGTTGTTTTAGCTATGAAACTTTGGAGTTTCTATTATTAAAAGCCATTTTTCCTATTATTAAAGTTACTGTGCCTCAAATATTCAGAAAAGAGTCTGATGAAGAATATAGTATAATATTTATATAAACTATATTTTATTATGAATACTTTTTTGTATTTATTTATATTATTTATTATAACTTGTCAATATTCACCTTCTAGGTCAAGATAGATAAACTATTGAGCACTATTAAAAGTCTTTAAAAAGTTATTAATAATTAGCATAAGGTAGATATTTTTTTAATAACTATATTAAGTTTTTATAGTTAATATAAAAGTACTATTTGTGATTTTTCTTGGGTATTATAATAATAAAAAAAAAATCAAGGACTTAATAAAATTGAAAATTTCTAATTGCAATATTTTCTTAATTTCTTTTTTAATAAATTCTTGTTGATCTGATAGGGTTTTATATAGTTGTTATTTTATTGAAGCAACATTTCTAGTATTGATACTATAGATAATTATTATGATTTTTTTCAAATCACTTGTTTTGCCTTCTATAGAAATAAGAGTAACAAAGATATTCTTGTTATAATATAGGATTTTTTAAACCATGACCTATTATTTTTTAGTCAAAATTTTAATAAATAGTTTAGAAATAAATTTTCAGGTTCATAGTAGTTAAAAAAAATATAATACGATTTTTATTTTCAGATTCAAGAATAAAATTAGATATATAGATATCCTATTTTCAAGAACATTTTTAGATTTATATTCAATTTCCTTTAAAAGTTTATTCTTATAATTCTTATTATTGTTATTACTTAATAGAAGATATATAAGAGTATCAATATGATGGATGGTTCCTATTATAATAGTTTTATCCTTATGAGTGATTTAGAGTATAATCCTCAAAGTTTCAATTTGCCTTTATATGATTCAATCAATTAATTTCTAAATAACTTAATATCACTAATATGATTATATTCTAAATAATTTTCAGAAAAATTATTTGTTTAAGAGCTCTAATTTATATATTATTACAATGGTTTTAAACTTAATATTATTTTTTAGATTATATTTTCTTATAAGTTTGTCAGTAATAATATTAATAGTGACAATAGAATCAATAATGATTATTACAAAATTATTTTTAATATTAATATGATATTCGGTAGTTATGGTTTTCCTTAAATAATTAAGGATAAGTTAATTAGTCTTTATAGATATCTTGGATTAATTAATAATTTTCATCAAGTTTTTATACTGATTAAAGTATTGCAATATTTATTTTAAAGTAGCTTTGGCAGAAAGATTTAAAATATTCTTAAAGATTTTTAGTTAGATAGTTGATTTGCAATAAATAGTTAAGCTTTAGTTTTGAATCTTTTAAATACTGTATAATAGCAGAAAAAATAGCAATTATTTCAAATCTTGAATTATAGATTTCTCTTGATAAAATTCTAGAAAATTTTCTTGCATATAGATTCAATTTTTTATTTGACTCAGATTGTTTTTGTATTTGTTTGACCTCTCTTTTATTAATAAAATAAGATTGATTATACTAATTAATATAAACTTTCTCTTCATAATTAAATTTATTAAACTCCTTATCAAATTTCTTAACAGTAAAATAGTTCAAAGATTTTTTAGATCTGAAAAGTTTAATTAAATTTTTTTGGATATATATTTTTAATTAAATGTCTTAATTTATTGTATCTAAATATATAAGTTATGTAAAAATAGACTTGTTAATAAGGTTAAAAATTTAATACCTTTTTTTTTTTTTTTTGAACGGGTGACTTATACCTTGTTTATTAGATGTTTTTATGATGAGTATGTACAAATTTATTTTATACAAATTTATCACTCTATCTATTTAAGTAAACTCACTAAGGAAATCTTTCTACCATGTAGCTTATTGCCAAGTACTGGTATTTACTTAACTAATTTGCCAAGGCTCTACCTGTCCTATAAAAATTTTGTTATAAATGAATAAATTGTGTTCCAGTTAATCCAGTGATGGCTAGCATGTGACATTATTGTATTGATTCCTGGGATGCAGGATTTGTGTATATTCTTTTTCATGGTTATGGGTTGCCATTACCTTTTGTCTTTTGTGGTGATGTTGTGTTTCTTTTCCTATTATATAAAGTTATCATATATATGGTTCCATTTTCCTTGTTGATGTCGAGGAGTCTGTTGATAATACTTTTAATGATTTCCTTGTGATGTTCTACCAGTGTGTATTTTTTAATGCTCTTTATTAAGTCCATTGTAAAGGCACCTCTTGCTATGTAGTCCTTGACTTCATTTGTTCAGAGTTTTGCATGTTTGTTGAGTTCTTTATTGAGGTTGTGTTGTGTGGATATGTTTGATCTGCTACTGACTTCTTTATTTATTATTTGTTGTAATTCTTTGCTCTATTTCCCCTGCATGTCATGCAGTGTATGTTGGTTTCTGTTTGTTGGCAGTTGAGACATTGGTTGTCCGTATAGGTATTTGCCACTTTTCTGTGTAGTTTGTCCTTAGTAGGTAGTTCAAGGTTCCAAAGTCTGTATCTGAAGAATCTATTGTTGTAATCCTCTCAGTTGGGGGTCCTATTGTGAGTTTGGATGGTGACCTGTTGATGAGTGAGACCTCCCATGCAATGTTATTTAGTGTGGAGGTGCTGTCAGTTGTTGTGAGGTTGCGATCGAGGCTTCTCCAGTTGAGAATGTGTTTTATTTTGATTAAATTTTTGATTGACGATATAATTGTGTTGTCAAGAGTGTATCCATTCCATTCTTGTATCCAGCTTACTGTATTGCTTTTAATTGGTATGCATACTATCTCAGATGCCTTTCCTGGTATGATTGCTTCTTTTGTCAGGAGATCTGCTCTATCGTTGTATTTGTCATTACTGTGAGCTTTAATTTTTTTCCAGATTATGGTGAGTTTTTGTTTTTCTATAATATGAATTATGGAGTTAATTAAGTTGTTGTTTTTGAGTATTCGCAGATCAGCTGGGTTGATTTGTGCCTTGATGATTGCACTCAGGGCTGCTTGACTATCACTGCAGATGGTGATTGTGCAGTTGACAGGTACTGTTGTGAGGAAAGTAAGAATTGCAGCGAGTTCTGCTCTTGTGAAAGATGGGAATTTCTTTATTTTTCCTTGGAAGCTGGTATCTGGTCTTTGGATAATGTGCCAACCAAATCCCATGTTCTGGTTTGAGTCTAAAGATCCATCTGTGTAGACTGAGATTTCATAGAGATTTTTTATTTTATGTCATATTTTTGCCAATTCCTCGATTGTTTGCTCTGTTGTCTTGAGGTATCTTTTGATGATAGTTTTGTTGATCACTATTTGGTTGTTGAGGATATTTGGTGGTTGAGGGAGATTCGGATGTATAAATTTGTCATTGAGGATATTGTTTAGGCTGTCAGGTGATATTTTGCTTCTTTGGCAAAGTTTTTTGGAAGGTGAGTTTCTTGAGCTATTTTTGCTTTTGTGAACTGTGATGTTAATCAGGCTGTTCTTTTCTTTGTAGAAGATATATTCTCCTTGTTTTCCTGAAATGTTCAAGGGACATCTGTCACATTCTTTAAGAGGGGAGCAGTTGTTGTTGGCTCTGGTATAGTGTTGAAGTTTGACTGTATTTTGTTGTATAGCACACTTTCTACCGATTATGCTTGTGTTGATGCCTTGTAATGCAGTTTATTTAATTTCTTGATTTGGTATTTCTATTGCTAATCTGTGGTTAATTTTTTTGGTTTGTGTGTGTGTTTGTCTATTTTCGATCAGGGTTAAGATTTTTTGATTTTGTTGAATTTCTTTGAACCAGTTGAGTGTTTTTCTGTTGGATTTCTTGTTTGTCGTGATTATTTCCACCCATGCTGCTAGTCTGGATCCTGTGTAATTGGTAATTTGGTTCAGAAAGAGGATTTGATTTGTTGCCAGCTGTTTTCTGTGTTTATTGTACCATATTGTTTCTGTTATTTCTTCAATGGTTGTATCTGTTTTTTTAAAGGTTTGGAGGTTTTGTGTTATTCCTGTGTATCCATGTTGTCTCAGGAGAAAGAGGAGGTCATATATAAAGTCATGTCCTTGAGGTAGGAATGGGTCTGTGAATTGTGTGCTTGTTATAGATTTGGTTGACCACCATCTATTTTGCACTTCCTATAGATACATGTTGGTGATTTTTCCTATGATATCTTGTCTATTTATTCTTTTGTACCAGTTGTTGGCATGGAGTAGGAGTTGTTTGTCCCAAAGATGGAAGAATCTATATTCCAGTGGGTTGTGTAAGATTGAGTTGGGTGCTGTTTTTACCAGGTTGAGTTTATGTTTATAAATAGGATTTAGAGTGCTTATGATTTTGTTACAGCTTAGTTCTGTGAGGACCATGTCCAATAGGAGGTATGTTATCATTGGTATTCAGACTTAATTATGTAGGTGTCTAATTTGTTTGTCTGTTGTTGCTTTCCATTTGATTGTGTTGGAATATTTAAGTGTTTTTTCTTTTATCAAATGTTGTTGATCTGTTTTTGCTCCTTTGCCTTCCAGATATATTCCTAGGATTCTGACTGCTTGATTTGGTGGGAGCATTATAATTGATTGTTCTTGAATTAGGATCTGATTGTTTGAGTCGTATGCAGAGTAGAGAACTACGAGATTTGATTTGGATGTGTTGATGTGAATATCATTGATTGTAAAAAAGGTTAAGCAGATATCGCTTATTTTTTGTAGTCTTTTTTGACTGCTTGCTATTAGGATAGTGTCATCTATGAATGCCAGATATGAGATGTTTTGGGTTGAAATAGCTGGTGGTACTGTGGGTTCCTTCCATTTTTTGATGTGAGAGTATATCCCTTTCATGTTTTTAAGATCCGGGATAAGAGTGGATTATAAAAGATTCTCCAGAGTAGGGGTAATATAGTGTCTGCTTGATCAATTCCATCTTCTACTGTATATTGTGGTGAGAGTCCAAATGGTGTAATAATGTGGTTTTGTCTGTTGTTACAGATGTTCGTGATAATTTGAATGATAATGTCTAGGCATTTGATTCGCTGAAGTGCTAGTTTGAGTCTTTGGATATTTACTGAATCGAAGGCTTTTGCCATATCTAGGCTCAAAATCCATGCTTTGTTTCCATATTGTTTTGCGTCATCCTGGATTGCTCTAATTATGTGAATGGGTTCTTATGTGCTACAACCTGGGAGGGCTGCCCAGTTGTGCTTAGATAAGATTTGGTAGGTGGTGAGGATTTTAGTTAGTCTGTTGTTGATGATTTTTGTGAATATTTTTTGTATTGTTTCGAGAAGGGTAATTGGTCGTATTATATTGATGCTGTTTTTCCATGGTTTTAGTTTGGGGATGGGATATATATTACCCTGACTCCACACTTTTGGTACTTTGCCTGTTTGTAGTACATTATTGAAGAGGTCTGTGATATAGTTTATTATTTCTTTAGTAAGTTTTTTAAGTGCGATATAGGGGATTCCTAGCAATCCTGGTGCTGATTTGTTGGAACATTTCCTGAGTATCTCTTGGATCTCTTTTGCTGTGATGGTGTTGGTTGCATTAGTGTACCATTTCTTGTTCACTTGTTGTAATGGTTTGTATTCTTCCTTTCATATTGTGGAATGGATCATCTTGATGTTGCATTTACTAGTTCAGTTCTGTTAGTGTGTCTTGACTGCTTCTTTGATTTTTTCTAAGTTTGTGATAATTGTTTCCTCTGGTGTTTGCATGATCAGCTTGTCTAGTGTGATATGTCTTTTTGGATCGTCTAGTAGGTTTCTAATCATCTGTTTTTTGTTGGTGTTAAAGTATAATTGTCTTCTTAGTAGTCGTTCAGATATGGTTTCTGATTGTCTATTTCTACACAGTTTATTGAAGATTGCTTTGTGTGTATCTCTTGTGTTTTTGATATATTTGATCCATTCTGCTATATTTACTAGACAAGAGGGCTCTTTTGGAGGGTCTATGGTAATAGAGTATCTGTTGGCTAGTTTGTTCAATATGGACTTGATTTTCTTGAGGGTGTAGTCTGATGATAGGTTGTTGTTGAGAAGTTGTTTACCCAGTGAGTGGATTTTTGACAGTTTGCATAAAGCGTCAGTGGAAGGGCTGGGTGGTTTTGGTGATCTCTTTTTTTTCTTGTATTTTTTGATATGAAGAGCTGCACTTTGTAGAATAGTATCTCTTAAGAGATTCCATTTTTTGTTTACTTTGTCTGGAAAGGTGTTAAGTTCATCCCATGATTGCTTGACCTTGAATTGTATGTGTTCTCTGAAATCTTTCCATTTTTCTTAGGGTGTGTCCTGCCAATTATATCTGATATTGTGTTGTGATCTGTATCTATTTGATTCTGGGGAGTCGGTATTCCAGTGTTATAGATTACAGTAGGTTACATTGTGGTCAGTTTCCATTACTTCTTGATCGATTTCTTGTATTTGTGCTTCTGTGAGAAGCCAGAGTGGTGATGGAGAGATCCATATTTGGTCGATTCTACTAACTGTGTCTTCTGTATTGCTCCATGTGTGTTGGATACTATATGGATTGATTTCTTGAAAGGTATCTATGAATTGATTGTTTGATAGCCATTGTATGAGCTTTCCCGTTGAAAGGTATTGCTTTGTCTTTGGAAATTTTGAGTTGGGCATATCTATGCTGGGATTGAGAACTGAGTTGAAGTCTCCTAGTATGATTATTTGGCTATTTGATGTTTTTGCTTCGTTGATTAGTTTAAGGACTTTTTTGGTGCATTCTTGATTTGACTGGTGTGCTTGGGCAGGAAGGTAAATGGCGATAATTCTGAGTTTACATTTGAATTTGAATAGTAGGTCTATTGTAATTATTCTGTCTTTCCATATATACTTTTTGTAAATGTGTTTGGCTAGATTTTTTTCAATTAATAGAGCTACTCCAAACCCTTTCATTTGATTACTTGTGCTACTCTATATGGTTTGATAGTCATGGAATTGAATGAATTTTCTTTCTATGTTGTTGAGATTTGTTTCTGTAAATGTGAGGATACTCGGTTTATGTTTATTAATCCATTTCATCCAGAAGAGTAATTTTCCTGGATTCGATTTGAGACCTCTTACATTTGTTGTGAAGATATTCCAGGTTTGTCCTGTGATTTGATGGTTAAGGGTGTGTTCAGAATGTTGTTTATGTGATGTGATAGTATTGTTTATCGATGTGATTAATTTTTCTTGTGGAGATTTAGGATTGTCATGGGATTTTGGTGATGGTATATCAGTGTTTTCATCTGTTGTGGAGTCTGAGTCTGACCATGGTGAATTTGTTATAAGTTGTTGTGTTCTGAGTGGAGGATTATTGGGGTTGTTAGTTTGATAGTTATATGTTATATTTGTATTCACATATTCATTGTTATCATTGGAATTGCTGTACGTATTTCCTATAGTTATTGATTATCAGGAGTCTTAGTTGAGGTCTAGCTAAAGCATCCATTGTAGTGAAATTTTGATTTATTTTGTCTTGCATCTTATTGATGGAGGAGAAGAGTTGTGTTTATGTGTTTCTGAGGTCTCAAAGCTATCTTCAGGTGTGGATTGTGTACTGTTTGATTGTGTTATGGGTGTTAAATCTTGCGATATTGGTATTAAATCTTGTGATATTAGTGTTTGTTCACTATCCATTGATTCATAGTATTCTTCATCATAATATTCCAGGTTGATGATACACTCGTCCAGTTTTGCCACTTGATATTTGATAGTATTCAGTTGTTGCTAAATTTCTCTGAGGATATTATCAATGTCTTCGAGAGTTGTTGGGCTCTCCTGTTTTGGTTTGGTTGTTCGGGAAACTGCTGTTGCATATGTTCCTGCTTTTGATATTTTGGGTGTTCTCAGTTTGTTGATGTTGCGGATTGATGAAGTTTTTTCCAGTCTAAATTTGTTGTAAAGGTCTTCAAATTTAGTTGCCTGGTTTTTGTTATAAGTATCCCATTGGAGGTGCCTTTCCTTGGTGGGGCAGTTTTTGGCTAGGTGAGAAGGTACATTACATATTGCATATAGTTTTATTGAGATTGGATAAATGAAAGGGTTGTTTCTTCTTGTTGGTATTGTGTTTGTGCTGCTGTTAAAAGGTCTTCTTATGTTTTGAAGCTGATGACTGCGAATCTTTTAGGTTTGTAACCCCTGTTTGCTGCCCTTGGGATGTAGCATATACATCCCTTGCATTGTGGGAGGATGTTTTTGATATCCCATGCTGATGTGTTGGGAGGAAGGTTCGTTAGTTTAGTGGCAATCTCATGTCTTTGTTTCATTTGTTGAAGTGTCCATTCTGCATCATTGATTCTCGCTGAGTCTCCTTTGATTAGGATGCTTCTGACATTTACTAGTTTGTGTTTGGATTCTTGGTCTTCGAAAGTGATTGTGACACATTGCCACAAGTTTTGGGTTTTCATAGTAATGTCTTAGATTTAACCATATTTGATGAAGACTTGTTTGACTTCTATGAGTCTTGTGTTCAAGGGGATGTCCCACACTATTATAGAGTTTCCTTTATTGATTTGTTGGTGGCCAGTTTCCATATATGTCAACCTGTTGTTATCTATTTCTGGGAGCTCTATGATCATTGCGTGTTCCATTGCATGTTGATCTGCAAAGATGGTAATGATTTGCATGTCTTCTTTTTTTCCTTCACTACGTACTGTCAGAAGTCTTTTAGAAGAGTTGAGAGTTAGAATGATGTGCTCTAGTTTTTAATGTGTAGTTTTTTCTTTGACTAGTTTTGCTGGGATGCCAACCTTGTATCATTCTTGTCCATATCAGATTGTTCTGTCAAATGATGATTTGAGTCTTGGTCTGCCTTGAGGGTTGTCGATTTCTCTATTTTTGCCTTTGGAAATGGTGAACCATTTTTGTTCTGAGTTATTTTCCTCTTCTGTTTCCATCTTTTCATCTGGGCTATTGTTTCGAGCTGTTTGTGGTTTCTGGATGGTGGTTCTTCTATAATGTTTTTCTTGTTACTCACTCTGTTCATTGGTTGTGTTAAGTTGTGTTTCTACTATGTCACTCTATGAAGAGGTTGATGCCTCTGATTCTTGGCTTTATTAAGGTGAGTGTTCTATTTCTTGTTGTTGATTTTCTTGAAGAATTGTTTCTTGTTGTGTGGTTGTACTGGTTGTATTGTTGTTGAGTTGATAGTTATTGTTGGGAATAGTGGTTGCCATTGATTGTGTGGGCTTCTTGACTGCTATCGTAATGGGTTTCTTTGCATATGGTTGGGTTCTAGCCAGGTTCAGTTCTTTGTTAGCTCTTTTGTTATATCTCAAGGTACATTCTATAATTGTAGGAAGGTTGTTGAAAGCTCTGGGACTTCTGTTGTAACTTGTCATCTTTCTTTGCCTTTCATCTTAAAAGTTTCCAAAAAAGGAAATTTTTAAGGATCTGGTTGGTTACGGGAAAGAGTGCCATTATCTTTAAAATAAATATATATATATATATATTATAATATATAATTACAATATATTAAATATAAAATAAATTTATCTTCTTTTGTACCTTATATTTTTCTAAGTATAATACAAAACTTTTTTTAATATTTTCACCTGTATGCATGCCTCAGATTTGTACAAAATCTAATATTATATTATACATTTTCCAATCACTGCTGATAGAATATGCAGTTATCGCTAAAAATGCCTTCATTAAAGTTGATGTTCAAATATCGAGGGTGAATGAAATATTGCTCTTACTTTTTGCAAAATTTTTTTAATTTTTTTTTTATTAGTCAAGTATAAATATATTATATATACTTTAACAGATATTGTAGCTAGTATTTTAGTTTTTTGTAAGATTGATTGTATAAATGTATGGAATGCTAGCTTCTTTATGATCATAAAAGAGTATTGATTTATGACATTCCATTAGATGAGATTTTGTTTTACTTTTTCAAGTTCATGTATTCACTATATAAAAAATAAATTTTAGTATGGTTTTAAATTTAATAAATATATTTATATGACCATTATAGTATTAAAAATTTTTTCAATTAAAGGTTTATTAGAATATAGATTTATTTTTATCAGATAGTTTTTTTCTAGGTGTTTGAAAAGATTAGAAGTACTGCCTTTACTACAGTTATATTTGATGCTACAATAATTGCAAAAAACTTTTTTACTTTTATTGAAATTGAAATTCTTTGTAAAATGATTCCATACTTTACTTCTATAATTTATATCTATAATTTATTTTATTACTCAATAATGCCACTATAAAACTACTTGTAGTAACATTACTGATATCACTCAATTCATAACTATCTAAACTAAAATTTTTATTTTATTAGAATCATTAAAAGAACTATTGTATTTCATTTTATTTTTTGATATAAATAATACCAGTAATATTGCAGGGAGAAAAATATCATAAAAAATATCACAAAATTTTAAAGAAACATGTAAAGGCATTAAAGGAATATAAAAAAAAAATTCGAGGGGTTTTTTTTTAATTACCTTAAATAGCTTCATTTAAATATAGCCAAACTGCTGAATTTTATTTGAATCTAACTAGATTTTAAAACTTGAAATCTGATTGGTTTCAAAATTTAAAATCCATATCTGATTCAAATACAAATGGATCAAAAAATTTAAAATCCAATCTGATCCATTTGGATCAAATCTATGGATCATTTGGTTTTGAATAAAAATTGCGATCCCTACTTGCAAGTCACTATTGCAGATTACTTTACAATATTCTAACAAGCTTAAAACCCAACTATTTTATTTCATACTTCATTCTTCTTGTTAGAATTTCTTAGAGATCTTCATCTTCAAGGTTTCCTTCTCCAGGTAGTGAGTTTTTTTTCTTCAGGAGCATAGTTTTCTGGCCTGAAAAATATAGAGGTCTTCTTGTCTTGTTCTCTTTATCAATTTTTTATTTTTGTTTCCATTCAATTATTTTTTCATATCTCTTGTTCCAAACTTCTTTTTGGACTTGGTTATAAACTCTTCTTTACATTTTTATTATCCACTTTCTTGTTATTCTTTTTATACAATTACCTTAATATTTTAGATCTATTATTCTAGAATAATATTTGTTTTTATAAGATCTATATAAAAATTTAGCATATCTTGACTAGTTTTAGAAGCCTGTTCTACTACTTTGGATATTTACTTATTCAACTCATCTATTTCTTCTCAGTTATTAATAATCAGCCCAAGATTTTTTTCTTTAGCCTCTCTCTTTCTTTTCTATAGTAGTTCTTTGAAGTTTCTGATAATTCTATCTACTCTTTTATTCCATGCCTCTTTTAGTTGGTTCTTATGGGCTGAATATTTTAGCAAGTATTTTATAATTTCATCTTGTTGACTACATACAATACATCTCACTTGCTTGTATAGGTCTAGTCTTCTTATAGCCAACTTACTTAGATTAAGTAGCTTGTTATTAGCCAGTTTAATAAGAAAACATCTTTATTGGGATTGTTTAAAAGATGTATCCCATGTGTGTCTATCTTCAACTCTTTCCCATATTAAGTTCCATATATAAGCCTGATGTTCTAAAATCTGATGACTCCATTTTTTCTCTGTTCTGTTTGTTGTGTCCACTGATAGACTATTGTCTTATTATTAATATTCTTAATAAATTGCCTAATTTGATTATCTAGAGTTGTTCCTTGTCATTTGATTTCAGTAATAATTTTGTGTAAAGTGGGATCTTTTTATTCAATCAGTGAAAATTTTAGAACTTCCTTAGTTAAGGTATTTGTTTCTTTATTATAAGAATCATTTGAGTATATTTTGACTTTTATAAGCTTTAAATCTATATTTTTCTTCTTTATTAGCTTTTCTATATGTGTTTAGAGTGATCTTTTTTTTTGAGCCATCTTTTGTGTATCCTTCTTGGATCTTCTTTTTCTAAAGATTTCTACCTATCTGATTGTTTGTAAAGTTTTCTATTATGCTCTCAATTGAAACTGCTAGAAGTATTATTATAATTGCTACCAATTCGTCTCTTGTAAATGAGGATCAATTGTTTACTTCTGTTTTAAACTTGCTTTTCTTTTCATTTTTTTTAATCCAGATCCAAGCTGCACCCATCTTAATTACTTCTTTACCATAATTAATAAGGGATCCACCAGAATAAAAGATTTCTTTTCTTTAAATTCAAGATTATATTGAAGTATAGCTATCAGATGATTTTGATATGCTCCTTCTTTAATATTTTCTTTGATAATAGATTCTTCTCGGATTTCAATATCCATGTGATTTACTCTATTGTTTTGGATCTTGAATGGGCTTTAGTTACTGAAAATTACTTTTTTAATCTTTTTTTCAAGTACTAATCTAGGGTTTAAGATTTTTAAATCTCATATTCTTCTGGTGGACTTTCTCATGTTGAGATATAATATTATATATATCTCTTCTATTCATTTTTTTTATCATATAGTCACCATTTAGTATTGTGCCTTACAAACATTCTGGATATTTTTGTATATTGATCTTCTAGTTATTATTAGTACTACAGCTAATAAAGTGCTCCACTATCATAATATTTTTCTCTTTTTCTCATTTTAGTTTTTCACAAGTTACTTAATTTCTTTTGCTTCTCATTACTATCCACAATTTTTTCTGCTTGTCTCAATTAGATTCTATTTTGAAGTATTCTGGTTTCCATTTGATATAATTTTCTCTCTAGTATTTTAGTTGTTTTCCTAAAATATTTTTGATTATAATTTGAAACTATTCTGATATAAGTCCTTTGCTTGTATCTTGCAGGAGTTGAAATATTTGCCAATCTCTTATTTTTTTTGGTTTCCTGATCAATTAGTTAGTTTAGATACATCAGTTGATTATTTCTAAGTAATAATATGGCTTTTTTATATTCTTCTTATTCAAGATATTTTTCAATTCAAATGTTTTCCTTTTTCCATTCAAAAATATCTTGACCTTTTTAACTATAAAACATTATTTTCATATCTTTAATGATTTTGGTCACTTGAAGTGTAGGTTGGCTTTGTCTGTTAAGTGACTTAAGAATTTGCAGGTTAATAAATTGAATCTTTCCCAATTTTTGATCTGTGCTTGTTTGAGTTTAATAATTGTTATAATTCCCACTAATTTGAGATCATTTAGTCTATTCAAAGTCCTATCATTTGGCTTTCTCTTTGTAGTATCCAAACACTTCTCAAATTATAAATCTTTGGATAGTAAATTATACTGTTAAACATAAGTCTGCATAAACCATTCTTATTTTTGAAAAGTTTTCTATATGTCATTGTTAAGGTGTTGTATATTTTTCAGGACAATATACTATGTTGCATTCTAAATTCTGTTCTAGAATTAATATTCTATTCAGAATATAGAGAGCTTGTTTGTCTGTCACTTTTTTATATTTAAGAATTCTTGTAACTATATTGATATCTTTAAGCACTTGTTTTTTAAGATCTATTACTGTTTTTTGGTTGCCTATCTAGATCCCTAAAAATCTAGTCTGTTCTATTCTATCAGCTCTTTAAATACTTCTTCTTTAGTTCCTATTTTTACTGCTTCTAGATAGCAATTGGGATTATTAATAGTAACTAGAACTGATTTGTTACCATTTATTTGAGAATTATTGGCTTTGTATAATATTCTTGCAGTTTTCAGAATTATTTCCATATTCTCTTTAAATCTTGCTATTTATATTGTATTATTTATAAAAGCCATAGCTGCATATCTTGATTCTAGCCTTATTATAGTCTGTTTTTTTAGATCAGGATTCCATGTAACTGACATTTTATATTTTCTTTGTGTATTGTTCTGAATTTTGTAAAGAAGAGAATCATAAAAAATTCTCCATAGTAGAGGTGAGACAGTTTTCCCTTAATCAATTCTATCTCCAGCTATTATTGATTCTGTAAAATCATTTTCAAATATAACTCAAAATTCTCTATTTTTAAAGAGACTTATTATAATTTTTATGAAACTTTTTGGAGTTTTTATTCTTTTTATTGCTTTTACTAGCATATCTAGATTAATTGTATCATATACTTTTGCAATATCTTGAAAAGATATCCACAGTTTCTTTTTATTTTCTCTGATATCTTCACAAATATTGTTGAGAATTTGAATTGGTTCTACTGTACTTTCTCCTGGTAGCTCTACATAGTTCAATCCTTTGAAAATATTATTGATTTTATAAATATTTTCTATTCTATTAATAAGAATTTTAATAAAACACTTTTTTGTGACCTCTAGTAAGATGATAGGTCTGGTATTTGAGAGTTCACATTCTCAAGGTTTGGGTTTAGCTATAGGATATATATAACTTGTTTTCAATATTTCGAAGTGACTTTCTATCTTAAGAAGTTATTTAACATTCTTTTCAATAAATCTTTTTCCTCTTGATTTAACCTTTTAAGTATTTTATAATTGATTTGAGATTTTCCTGGAGCTTTGTTGTTGAGAAGTTTTCTTAGTGTTTTACTTAGTTATTCTTGTAAAATTGATTCAAGTAGTTTATTATATCAAGCTATTTGGATATATTCTCTTGATTTATACTCTTCTTCCATTCTTCTGGTAAACTGTCATAACTAGCATTTCTTTTATTGAAGGCCTCATGATAATAGCATCTTATTTTTTTTTCTATTTCATCTTTTTGCATTGTAATATATTCATTATCACTTTGCTTAATCTTAATTCTATCTAATGCTATTTTGCTTTTTATTCAGTTAGTTAGAGAGCTGATCTTCTGTCTCTGATTGTTTCTCAAATAATTATATCTCTGTTAAGAATAGTTTTAATATTATCTCTTGTTTTTTTGTTTTCCAATCTTTGACATATGAATTTGAGACCTTTTATAGTATTTTGGATATCTTTTTTCAAGGATATTAGAGATACTATATTGAGTGCAATAGTTTTTAATTTGATAACTTGGATTATGAGTACTATTATATTTTCTATATCTAAGCTAAGGGTCTGTAGCTTATCTATTTCTTTGATGTCTCTACTTTGTTGTAAAGTTCTTTAAGTTATAGCACTTATAGCACTTTTCTATGAATTTGATACTATATTTGTAATACTTTTCTTTGGATTGAATTGATTTTTTTGTTATCAGTTTGTTAAAGGCTGTTTTATATAGCAGTTTCTCAAAGATTTTCCACAGCTTGTTTATCTGATCCTCCTTTTCATCTTGATTAGATTCTTCTTGGAACAAAGATTCTAATAATATTTTAAATTTATAGTCTATATTTTTATGAAAGGCTTGCCATTGTAATAGAGATGTTCCTTTTATATCAATTCTTCTTGATATACTGTATTTGTAATAGGTTTTGTGATTCTGCTTCTTGTGAAAAGATCTTTGTCATATAGTATTATTAAAAGCATGATGTGATCACTATCCATAATGTTTTCCATGTCTTGATTATCGAATTAGAGTAGTTTATAATTTGTTAGACTAAACAAAATTCAAATATTGTCTATTCAATTACTACTTGTTAAATTTCTTCTTATTGAAGTTTTTTTCTTTGCCTTCCCATATGGCTTGCATATCTATAAAGTTCTATTTATCAAGAAAGTTGAATAATAGGATTTCAAGTCACTATGATAATCTAAAACTTGCTTTAGAAGAGGACTTTTTATCCTCTGATGGGTTATAGGCTGCATTAAAATCTTCCATTACTATTGTATGAAAGTCTTGTTCATGTTTTCTTTTAATAAGATGGGTTATTTTATTTTGTATCATTTTACACCTTATTTTATTAAAAGAAATATAGATTTGTATATACAGATATTTTTTTTTATAAACATATTGGTGGCAATAATATATCCTTTTTTTTTTTACTGATACAATCTTTTTTGCAAATTTCTTCTAATTAAAAAATTAATCTTGCCTCAAATAATATATCTTTGTCAGTACTATGAAAGTGTTTATAATATTTCTGATTGTTGAATACCTATTGTACATTGACTTGTATTAGTTTTGTTTTGCATAATCCTAATAAGCCTATTCCTTGTTCTAGTATCTTTTCAATCCAGTTTTATTATTTTGTTTTATCTATAATCCCTCTGAGATTATATGTACTAATTCTAATTATCTTTTTATCTATATCATCTTTTTCTTTGATTTTCTTAAATAGTTTATATTTACTATTGTTATTTAGGAAATCTTTCTGCACATCTTATAAAAATGTTGAGATATCTAGATACCCATTTCTTCTAACTCATTATTGTTTATTAAAGTTTGTTTGTTGCTCATTTTATAGATTTTGATGAGGAGGCTGTGGGCTCTTGCTCTTCTTAATTGCTATTAAGGACTAGTGTACCTTTAGGAATAATTTGCTTCTCTATCACTTAGTCTTGATTTTCTAAAACTGTTTGTTTTACTAAAGTGTCTATTCTAGTATGTAGTCTTTTCAGATTAACTAAAATACTCTTTAAAGAATTTTGGATGCTTTCTATTTCAGGTCTCACCTTGTTTTCAAGAAAACTATATCTATTGCTTTGCTGATTTCTGATTAGTTCTTTATTGCTTCCTATTACAGATATTCTTTTCTTTTGTTTTTTTTCTCATTCTATTCTATTATTACTTCTATATCTAATTCATCTCTGGTTTCTGAAGTTATAATAACTTGGTGAAGTAGAAATAGAACCTGTTGATTCATTATTTAATTGTGTATCAGATATTGATTTATTATCTACTTCTATATTTCTGAACCTAAATCTTATACTTCTATTTTTATCTTTAAGATTTTGTCTTTCTTGTTTGAATGTATATTTGATACTCTATGAGAGATGATATCCCTGCAAAAAAAATAGGTTGTTTGCATGTCTTATCTTTTTCTTCTTTCATTTTGAAGCAAATTACTATAAAGTTATACTTCTTGAGTATGTAGAGATCTTTGGATATATAGTATGCTTTAGCTTGAGTACCATTTAATACTTTGACTATTAGACTAGTATAGGTTTTGTCAGTATCTAGAAGTCTTGTTGAATTATCATTTCTCTCGATTAATATTTAATTGATTTCATTGTCACTGAACTTAACTTAGAGAATATAGCTTTTGATATTTCTGTACTGATTGGAGTTATCCAGATTGCTTCAAAATTTAAGTTGAGATATTTGTGCCATTTGATATAAGCTTTCATCTATAGTTTGTATTTATCTTATAGATATGAATATTTTGAACTTCTCTATATCTTTTTAGATGTATCTTTATAAAGTTCTTGTTGACTTTTTGATTTATATCTATCAGACATACATGCCAGACATCAATATTATCTTTGGTTTTAGATTCTTGAAAGACTTTTCTATTTAAGTTTCTTTCTATTTTTTGTTTCTTGCAAGTAGTCAGAGATATTATATGTTAAATCACAAAGTTGTCTTCTTTTTAGTTAACTTCTTCTATATATCTTATAACATCTTTTTTTTTTTGTAATCAAAAAACTAATCACTTATTCCATTAATAAATTCTTTTCTCAACAGGCTTCATTTTTCTTGTAGAAGTTTAAGGATATTACCTAAGTAGGCTTTAGTTTCATTTTCTGTTTTTCCTGAAATATTGGTTACTATTGCACCTAATCTATAGGTTCTTTTTTTTTTTATAAAATATGGATTTGTTAATGGTGCCATATCTTTATTACTAGTAATATAAGAGCTATATTCACTAATATATTGTCTTTTGACTGTTTCTTGGAGTTTCTGTAATTTCAATTCTTCTATCTTCTGTGCATATATTATTGTTACTTCATTATCTACTATTAATTTATTATCTACTTGTTTAATGATCTCTATTGATTGTCACTCTGGTTTAGTATAGTTTTCAGGATTTTTGATAATTTTCATGAACTTGTCTTTAATATATAGTTGTAGGAGATCTTTTTTTATTCCTTTACCTTGTTGCCAAAGATATGTGATATGCTAAGTTAGAATTTTTTTCTTGTAAAAAATTGTTATGTTAACTCCCAATATCTTATAATGCTGTCTAAGATAGTATACAGTATGTTTCTGGTAATGAAGCTATTGGTTTATTGGGTTCACTATTTCTTTGTTATAATAATTGTTATAAAATCTATAAAGTAGAGTATTCATTGTATTTTATTGAGAGGTTAATTAAGGTATTTACTATATTCTTTTATTTCTTATTGATTATTTGTAATATACATTGTACTCTATTCATATTTAATGGCTCAAATCTATTGATAAATTACATGAATGCTTATTTATATTTATCAATTATCTATTTTTAGGTCATGGATAAACCTTTATAAGGTTGTTACTATTTATATATTTAAATTGGGTAATATAGAAAAACCTTATTTGTTATTTTAATATGTTTATTTGTTTATATAGATAATCCTATCCTAATTTTAAGAGTTGTTGTTATGTTTGTATGGAGTGTTGATTAACTTGTTTAGATGACAAGTTATACATATACATGCATGTTTTGATTTTCACTTTTACATGTATACTTGTTTTGCATGTCTACTTTTTACATATTTGTGTTTATAGAATAAGATAGAGAATAGATATGTTGTTTATGTGTATATATATATTTAGACTGTCTTGTCTTTAATAAGCTTTGATATCCTTCTGGACCTTTGAGTAATTGGAACAACTTGATTTATCGAGTGGACTTGGTTACTTTTTGGGTTTTTTATAATATCAAGAAAGGTGTTAACCTACATTGGCCTGGCTGTAAGCAATGTGAAGTTGATATTGGTTCCCTTTTTCTGACTGTGAATCAGTTTACAGGTTTTTTTTTTTTTTCTTCTAAAATTTTTAAGAAAAATAAATAAAAGAAAATTAGTAAAGCAATAAATATCTCTTTCTTTGATATTCTGAATAGCTTGTTGTATATATGTTAAAAGTACTTGGTAGCTTGGTTTAAAGGATATATTGTTTTTTCTTGTATGTTTAAACTGGTTCACTTTTTTTAAAAAATTATTAAAAAAGAAAATTTTTTGAAAAACAGAGAATTAGCAAAAAGAGTTTTTTTTAAATTAACTTACTTTTGCACCAAACTGTATCTTTATTAAATATCAATAAATATATATAATATTATATAGACAAACCTCTTTCCACTGATCCTTTAACCACACACAAAAAAGATGTTCGCAAGAAGTTTTTATACTTCTTTGCTAATAAAGTCTTAATACTTTCATTAAAACAACTTGAAGTATGACTTCAAGAGTCGCTTCTACCCTTTTCCTTTTGTTTATTTATCCATTCACTGTATAAAATCTCTAGTTGCATTCTTGCTTAAGAAAATAAGCTTTCATTACTTCACTATTGATTTTTCTTCCTTTTAGAACTTTTTTGCCATAGGTAAAAAAGATGTTTCTTGACTTTTCTTAATTACCAGAAGTCCAGTTTTTATTTAAAAAGAAATATAAATAAGAGATAAGAGTTGGAAGGAACTTTTGAAGTTATTCTTCAAATTGTTTTAAGAAAAGTAATAAAACTTTATTAGTAGAAAAATATAAAACTTTTTGTGAACATTTTTTTTGTGTATTGTCAAAGAATCGGTGAAAAGAGTTTTTTTACAATAATAAGTTATCTATCATTTTAATAGTCTATATAATATTATATATATATATATATTTTTTTTTTTAACCTACAATCATGTCACAATAGCGTGTCTTTATTGAAAAATTGAAAATGAATTTACAATATTTTACAGACTTTCACAAAGTGACCAACTCATCTTCATACAAAAGTACTCTAAGTCAGATTTTGAGAACAATATTTCACTCTCCTAATAGATTGGTAATAACCTCTATCTACCAAGATCATTGCCAACAGTTTGTCACTGTTTATTGCCTGAAAACCAATGAATTGCTAAGTTAAAAAGGGAAAGGGAAAGGACAATTTGGGAAAGGGGACAATTCAAGATCCACCAAAAAATCCAAAAGTGAAAACAACCTCTTCTTAAAAGGGATCTGCCTAATTGGAATAGTCTTCTTGCTTCACTTGAACTTCAAAAGAAATCTTCTTTTTCACTACCTGTGGCATTAGACAAGTCAATCCAACTGGTCTTTTATTTAAGTGAGCACCAGATTGGGATATCTCAAAGAAAGTATTTAGATTTCAGCTTTTTTCTATTAAAGCTTTGTCATCACTTGAGAAACTTAGATAAGAAATGGAATTTTGCAATTCACATTACTTATCACTTGGTCTTTTGATGTCATAGAAGTTTTCATTGAGGGATTCGAGCTTTTTGGAGGCAACCATTTTCGAAACATTCTTTTCAATAATCAATGATATCATCAGAATATGTGAATGTGATCAATAGGAGCTTGTTTACATTTCAAAAACTAATGTGTTTCATGTCAGCCAATCACCTTTGGTGAGGATTTGTGCTACAAAAAATTCAGGGTCAAACTGAGGTAAACAAAATTTCCCAGAAAACCATGAAAGCGGTAGCTCTAAGAGGCCCAACAGTAACTGGAAGGGGAAAAATAAGTCCTTCTGTCATCAAAAACCTCTATATACCTCTC
>CAJVPT010001096.1:0-23490 GCA_910592055.1 Acaulospora colombiana
TAAAATATTATAAATTCATTTTCAATTTTTCAATAAAGACATACCATTGTGGCATGATTGTGGGTTAAAAAAAAAATAAAATAAAAAAAAATAAATTCAAAAGTTATTATTGTTTGTTCTCTTTTATTTACAAATTATAAAAGTTAAATAAAATCTTTAATATTAATAATAAAAGTTTTCAAAAAAAAAAAAAACTGATTGTAAAGTATTAAAAGATTTTTTTAACCTTTGAAGAAAGGATTATAGAGATTCTATTATAGTAAAAAGACTTATTTTTTTTCTAATTGTTTTAATTTTTTTAGAGCTTTCACTTTTATAGTTTTTTAGAAAAATTTGTCTATTTTAATTTGATCTTAAATTTTTAATAGCACAAATTTTTATTAAAATGATTGGTTGAAATAAAATAGATTGGTTTATAGAATATAAATAAGCTTTATTGACTATACTTACATGTTCTAATGATATCAGTAGTAATCAAAAAGAAAGTAACAAATATTATTCTTCTTTAAAAATTATAAATTTTTAAGAAAGACTTTTAAGATATCAAAAAATAAAATATAGATAATATGAATTATAAAATTTTATTCTTCTTAAGTTTTTAGATATTAAAAAGATTTTTTTAACTAAAAGCTAAGATTTTTAAGTTTTTCTTGAGCTATCACAATTCATTGTTAGTTTAAATAATAAATTTAATTGAATTAATTTATCTGATACCATAGATGATAATAAAATTTTTTTTTAAAATTTAAATAAAAGTAAGAAAAATATTCTAATCAGGTAAATTTCTTTTAAGAAGAAATTATTCAATTGATAAAGCTTGAATTATACTTTTTTTTTTTTCTTTATTAATTTAATAATTTATAGTTTTTATATAATCCATAGTGACAAACTATTGACAATTAATCTAGAAAATAGAAATTTATATTAATTTTCTAAGGAAGTAAAATATTGTTTTTTAAATCTAATTTAGAGTATTTTAGTATAATAATAAGTTAGTTATTATATAAAAAATCTATAATATTATAGATAGTTATATAAATTTCTTAATAAAGATTAAGTTAGATATTATAGTTGTAAATTAAATAAATAAATATTTCATATCACAAAATTTTTTAAATTATTTTTAGTGAACTTCTTATATTTATAAATTATATATATATTGTTTTATTCTTAATAAATTATTAGTAAATCCATAATCTCATATTTTGTATATTATTATTATATAAATTATTTATAATAAAGATTATAATTTTTATAAGATTTTTATATTTATTAACAGTTAATCTTATAATAGATTAAATATCATATAAAAATTTTTTTAATTTCAAAAATCTTGATATTTTTACAAGTTTTCAATTAATTTTATTTATAAATGAAAGATTTCTAAAATCTTTTAATAATTCTTGATTAAATTCAATTTGATATTAAAAAAAAATTTAAATCAAGACATTGCATTTTATAAAATATAGTTATTTTATATATTTTATATTTATTTTATTATAAATTAATAAAAAAATTAATTTATTAATTTAATTGATTAAATAATTATAAAATCTTATAAAAATTTTCAAAAAAAAATATTAATATTTTCAATTGATATTGATTTTATTAAATTTAATTTAAGAATTTCTTTTATTTTTTTATAGTTTCAAGACAAAATATTATTTCTAATAAATTCAATTTGACAAGATTGATTCTTGTAACTAGGTAGAAATATAAATATTATTTGAATTACTTAATTTATAAATTAAATAAAAAGTTGTAGCTTTTATTATAATTATGAATATTTTTGAAAAAAATTGATAAATTTGTTTTCAATTAAAAAATTTATGTCATTTTTTATTGAAATCAATGGTTTAAGTAAAATCTTTAAAAGGTTTTATATACAATTTTTTTAAAAATTTTATGATTAATTTTATATTATATTTTCTAATAATTTCTAAATTATTATAATTTTTAATTTTTACAATTATATAAAATATTAAATTTTTTTTTAAATATCTGTAGCCAGATTAAATCATAGTTTACTAATTAATTGAAAATATAAGTATATTTTTACTCAAGTAGTATAATACATACTATAGCTAAACATTTATATCAAATATAACTAATTCATTGTAAATAATAATAGCCTCTAAATTTGATCTTGAAACAATATTTCATTTTATGGTAATCTTTAAATAAATATTTTTCTAGTTCATTATTTCATCACCAGCAAGTTGTCAATATCAAATATTCTATCAAACCACTATAATACAGAAAATTACAAAAGGATGGATTAAAAAAAAAAAGAGTATATCTAAAAATGTTCAAATGGACATACAAGAAAATGATAAGAAAAAAAGAAAATAAATTTCTCCAGCTTTTTCCAAAGACCTGTTTTTTAAGACTTTTTCTTAATAAGAAATATCCAATTGAAATATCTTTTTTCTTTTGACTATTTAAGGAACCTATTCATTCTTGATTTTGATTTTCTTTTTATATACTATCTAAGAGAACTTATCACCTAGTAAAAACTTTTACTTTCAATAATATACTTGGTCTCAACTTTTTTTGAGCAGTAATTTTTGATTCATCTATAATAAACAGATAACTTATAATAGATCTTAGGTTATTATATGACTTAATAAAGATTGAGTCATATTGTTTTAGTATAACATCTTTCAGTGGTCATATCTAGTTAAAGGAATTTTACTGGTGGACATCTTTCATTATTCAAAAAGTCAAATTCTACAACAATATTTTTGCTTTATAATAGTAAGAGGATCTTAAGAGTAATAGAAATCCTTATTAATTACAATGTTTTTTAACAACTTCTGGGAAAATATATTCTTAACTATAATCAAAGAGTTAAAGCTTAGCATAGACTAGAGACTGTTCAGTTTTACTATTTGACTGAGATAAGAAAGAAATCTTGGTTTTGAACTTTGCTTGATCAGGATGATAAAAGAGAAAGATCTTAGCTTAAAAAATAATAGCTTTTTTATTACCTGGAAACTTATTGCTTATATCTTATTGACCTCATAATACTTTATTTGTAGATTAATTCAATTGGAAAAATGGAATAGGAATGTAATATCAATAAACTCTTTCTATCATCAATGACATTATCAAAACACATAAGATGATTGATAAAAATTTGTTTATATTTAGTTATTAATATGTTTTATATGGATCAATTATATTTTCAATGAGTTGTATTATCTAAAATTTATGGACAAACTGAGATAGGCAAAATTCCTCAGAAAGTCAAAAAAATCTTGGGCAATTATAAAAGAAAAGATATAATAGGTATATATTTTGAAAATATGATATAATATTTATTACTTCCTACTACTAGAATCCTTTATAGACATGCTTCAATATGAAAAGCTTCAAGTACTATATTATTAGTTTTTCTTCTTTATAAAATATTCTTGCCATAGGTAGAAAAGATGTTTTTTGACTTTTCTAGATCACAGGAAGTCAAATTTTTGTTTGAAGATAAATATAAACAAAAAAGAGAATTTAAAAATATCTCTTTAAGTAAAACTTCAAGTTGATTTAAAAATAATGTTAAGATTTTATTAGCAAAGTAGCAAAAAATTTCTTGTGAACATCTTTTTTGTATGTGGGCAGAGGATTAGCAGAAAGAGTTTTTTTTTTTAGTAGATTATATAAAATATTTAAGAATAATTAAACTAAAAAAAACTCTTTTTGTTGATCTTCTGTTCATATATAAAAAGATATTCATAAGAAGGGTTTATACTTATTTAATAATAAAATCTTTATATTTTTTTTAAAACAACTTGAAGCTTGTTTTTAAAAATTACTATTAACTTTTTTTTTTTAACTTGTAGTCAGGTTAATATGATACATCTTTATTGTATATATATAAAGATATTTACAAGATATTTTAACTTAAATATACTAACTCACCTGTTACTAAAAAACCATTTCTTTAAATGTACCTTAGGAAATAATATTTCACTCCTTTACTAACTTGGATAAATCCTCTAATTAATAAAATTATTGCTTACAGGTCATTACTGTAGATCATTCTAAATTCTGTTTACAGTTAAAAATCAAGCCAATTAGCACCATAATAAACCCAATCCTTAATGATTTTCATATACTTCTTTCCCTTCTCTCTTCAAAAGCTTTCTTTTCCAGGTCTTCTAAGGATATTGAAGATTCTTTCTGCTCTTATATAGTTTGTGTATTGAATCTATATCCAGGTCTTTTAGATCTTTTATTCTTTTCAATAATATTCTGTTTTTTTTCTACTCTATTATTTTAGTATAATGGCTGTTTCAAATATTTCTTTTGAAGTTTTTTCTTATTTTACAACAAAGCTTATTAATTATGCTTTATGTGGATGCTAAAAAAATTTTGAATTGTGCTTTGAAATAATTCTTCAAGGAGATGGTTTCATTTTCTTCTATGTATCCACAAATACTATAAACCACTGCATATAATACTTCGGGTATTAATCAATTTACCCCATGATAAATTGATTAGTACCCAAGGGGATATTCTACTAGAAGGGAGGTAGTATAAATAATGGGATATTTAGTATCTTATTATCATCTAACATATCTCTCACTTATTTATTCATACTACAATTTTATTGGCTCTAGCTTAATATACTTGGGTAGTAATCATTTTTGAGTAACAATTTTTTTGAATACTATTGGATATTAATTAAAAGGGGATATTACTTTAGGGGAGGTATTGTATGCAGTGGTTTATAATAATGTTGAAAAGGTTTTTATCAGATTGCTGGATTTTGTTTAGCCATCTATTTGTCCTATCAGTTATAGGGTAAACTTCTTTATTATTTTTAATTTCTTTATAGATATAGTGATTAATTTTTTCTTTTGCTTTTTGTTATATGTCTTTTTTGGCTTTTTTGGTAGCTGAATATTTGAAAAGGTGTTCTAATATCTTTTCTGAAAGTTTAAATACTAGACAAATCATTATAGTATAAATATCTGATTTTCTTTTCTTGAGTATCTGCAGTACTGAAAGTTCATTATGGGTTAAGTTAGTTAAAAAGCTTTTGTCTTTATTGGCTTTGAAGGAGATATAAAGGTGTTGAATGAATTGAATTGATTTCAAAAGGTTAGTCAATCTATTGTTTTATCTTTTTGGATCTACAACTCTTGAATCCTTTTCTATACTGTCTAGTCTTTTCCGATTCTTTTTCTGTTAAATGTTTTAATAAATTCTCTAATACCAATCTCTATTGTATATTTGCTTCATATGACTATTGTAAGGACTTTTTCAACTCTAGTAATTAAGTTCAGATTATCAGATTCTTACATCTAGCTTGTTTATCAAATAAATCTACCTAATTATTAAACTTATTGGTTCTATAAGCCTTGATCTTTGTAATTTCCCAGATAAGATTTTTATTTTTTACTAGATCTTTAATCTTACTTCATATTGGCCAGTTGATAATCTTTGTTCATCTCTTTATTGATATCTCTATTTGGGAACTGATAAACTCCTATATCTTAACTGCAGTATTACAATCAGTGAAAATTAAAACTATTGTGTTTTGAGGAGCAGTAAATATTACAGTAAGAATAGCCAATATTTCAACCTTAATTGTAGATAACCATGTTAATACCCCTGCTAAGAATTATTTTCAACTTTGCCATCCTCTATTAAAACCCAAGCAAAACCCATTTCAAGTTCACTATCTTTTGTTCATTTTTTATAGGAGCTATCTGTGTAAAAAGTAAACTGATTAGCTATACTCCTTCTATTGTATTGCAAAATATCTGTAAGTTTCTCTATATGTTTATCTAATTGGATGGCTTGTCTTATTAGCACAGCTTTCCAGTTTTCTACCTGGATTTTCACTTCTGCAGGTTTGAAAATAAGTGGAGTTAATATTTGTTGCCTTATAGTTATTTGCCAGTTTATGAAATTGCCTAGCAAGAGAACTTGTTTTCCTTTTCTTGGATTTTCATGCCTATTTAGTTGTGGAAGAAGGTGGATTTGTGATAGAGCTACTTCTAATGCTTGAGATGATCTATCTGATTGAAGTAGAGTATAGTTTTTAGTAAAATTATATAATAAATAATATGGGATGAACTGGATTTTGTTGTTTGAGAATGATATCTTTTCTAATATATTAATTGAAAAGTTGGAATGAATTATCCAATATATTTTTTTCTTATCTGGATATGTTGAAAATGTTTCAATTTGCATATTGCAGTCTGTTCAATCTAGTCCATATAATAATTTTCGTAAGTGATTTTGATTTACTGTCATTTTTTTTACAGATCTTTTTGTATCAAGAAAGGACTTGTCCTTTGTACTTACTAAAAAAAATCTGGATTACTTTCTATTCCTTAAGTGTCATTATAGTTGTATTGATAATTTGATCCAGAAATATGATTTTATATTTATATAGTGATGGAATGGTTTTTTCATATTTTCTATTATTTTGTAGAATTGACTTGATAGATAGGATACCTTCCTAGTAATTAAAGATTTCCTTATATCTTCAACTTTGAAGTGTAATCTGTAGGTCTTTGACTAGAACCAATGTTATAGCTATCAGATTGTCTTTAATAAGCTTGTGTGAGTCTATAGGATTATTAAAGATATTCTCAGGTTTCCAGTTTTTGATCTGACTCTGTTTCAATTGGATTATAGTTGCCATGCCAGAGGCTTTATTGTTATTAAATTGGTAGAATAGTACTGATATATGGCTTTCCAATTGTATTTTTCAAATATTTTTAAGACCATATATTTCTTTGTTGTAAATACAATTGTTTGGAATTATTTCACAGATTAAAGCTTTGTTCTTGAAAACTTTTTGAATATAGCTATTAAGTCATCACATATTTTTTCATTCAGATGTATATATTGTATTCTATATTCTATTCTTGAAATAAAAACTCTATTGATAACATATTGAACATGTTTTTTTGTTAACTTCTTTTTAGTTATTACCTAAACTACTATCCTAATTTCTGATTTTATTGAACTAATTATATCTTGATTCTTCTGTTTTGGTCCTAACCAAATATTAAGAAATCTGGTCTAATCATTTTTGTTAATCTTGTGAACTATAGTATTCTCTATTCCAGCTTAAACCATTTTAAGATCTTGAGGATTTCGATTAATGATAAGAAAAATTGACTTTGTCACATTAATTTGTGAGTTATTTATTATGTAGAACTTTTTTGCTTCTTTCAAAATACTTTTTAGGTCTTTTTTTTGATTTGGTAATCCAGGTTATATCATCCATATAGATAATTATTGCCTGCCTTAGAAAGAACTTGATCTTTTTCTCAGGTTTATGAAAATTGGTAACCATTCTTCTTCCATAGTATAACCTAGTGTAGTATTATTTTGGATTTTACATAGCAATAAATCATAAAAAATTCTATATAACAGTGGAAAGATTGTTTTTCCTTGATCTATATTATCTCCTGCAACTATTGGATTAGAGAGTCTATTGGAAAGAATAATGCTACAACTTCTATTTTTGAAGAGATCTATTATAATCTTCTTGATAGTTATTGGAATTCAAATCTGATTTATGGCTTTTTAAAGCATAAAGAGAGATATTGTGTTATATGCCTTAGCAGTGTCTTGAAAAAGGATCCATAGTTTTTTTTTCTTTTCTCTCGCTTCTTCACAAATACTATTCAATAAATAAATAGGTTCTGTTATGCTTTGTCTTGATAGATTAGCAAAGTTTGGACCTTTGAAAATTTTATATTGTATATATATCATTGATAGATAATTGGTAAAAATCTTTATAAAACATTTCTGAGCAGTTTTAAGAAGAACAATAGGTCTTGTGTTATTTAATTGATATCTCCAGAACTTGGATTTAGAGATAGAATAGATGTTATTACTTTTTTATTTTTTAGATATATGTCCGGTGCTTAAAACTTTGTTGAACAGTAAGCATAAGGCTCCTTTTTCTTTGATATCTAAATATTTGAGTATTTTGTAACTGATATATGAGGGACCAGCTATCTTTTTGTTTGAAAGATGTTGCAAAGTAGCTTCGAGTTCCTCTATTTTGATTTTCTTTATTAGTAATGAGTACTATGTTGGATCAATTCATTCTTTAGATTGGTATTCTTTTTTCCAAGAAAAATCTAGATTTTCAAAGTTAATATTTCTTTGTTTAAAAGCTTTTTTATAATAGTCTTCAGTTATTCTTTTGATGGTTTGAGAATTAGTAGCTATGTATTCTATTCCTTCCTAGTTTTTGGTTAAAACTTGGTCTAGTGTGATTCTGGGTCTTTTGTGGTTCAGGATAAAGCTTAACATCTGCTTTTGATTAAATTTGAGGTCTTCACATCTATTTTCTAAGACTTTTTTAATTATATTTCTGATGTGGGGACTTTCTTTCTTCTTGCATATTATTTTAAGGATATATTCTATCTTAGTGACTTTTGACAATAACTCTAAAATTTCTTCTTATGACTAGAAAAGAGTTATTTCTTCATTGATAAATTTATCAAGACTTCTTAATTTTTGGATAGTTTTTTCTATATCCTTTAGGATTTTAACATCCCAGTTGACTTATAATTTCTTTAGAAGAAAGTGGGTCTTATTAGCTTCTCTATAGGTTTCAAAGTTTCTTTTGAAATTGTGAATCCAAGTTTCACTTCTTTTCTCGTATTAGGAGTAGAATAGATTCTTTTCTTTTTAAGGTGCTTGTATACACTCTTAATAATTATTGACTCAAAATCATGTCAGTCCTTATCAAGTTCTTGAGAATCATTTACTATTCTTGATCAAGGAGATTGAGAATTAATCTTTAGAAACTTATTTTCTATCCAGAATTTGAATTTCTTTCATTGATTAATTGTAGAATTTACTGAATCAGATATTTTTTTGCCTTTTGATCTATGTTGTTCTTGAGCTTGATTCTTAAGCAGATCATTTGTTGTTATTCTTGCTAACAATAAAGTATTATCACTACCCAATAATGTTTTTATTGAAATATTTTTAAATTCATATATATTGTTTAGACTGATTTTTGGTAATAATTAGATATAGTCAATTCTACTATATAATGTATTGTTCATTTATATAAATGTAGTGCTTTCTTCTTTTCAGGAGTCTTGAATATCTATAAGTTCTAGTCTTTTAGAAAGTTGAAAAGATCTATTTCAACTTTTCTGTATCTAAATGTTGTTTTATTAGAGAGTGGCTAATCTGCTAGTGAATTGATGACTGCTCTGAAATCTCCTATAATTATAACTGTAAAGTGATTTCTTTGCTTGTCTAGAATTTTATTTTGAAGTAGTTGTAGCTATCTACTTATAGTTTTTTCTGATAATAGATATATTTAATAGATACAATATAGAGCTTATATCTTGTTAATAAAAAATTGACTCCTATTATGTAACTTTTTTTTTTCTATAGATTTTAGCTTTTTTTCAATGTTCTTATTGGTGAGGAGTTCCACTTCAGATCCTCTGGGTTTTCCATTATTGTTATTGTAAAAAAACTTATGTGTTTATTGTGAAGTAAAGGTGAACTCTACTGTTTTATTTGTTAGCTTGATTTTATAGATGCCTAGGATATCTATATCAAGTTCTTGTAAGAGTTTGTTTAGCCTTTGTTGATTCAGGCTAGTATTAATTCCTCTGACATTGTGTATTCCAACTGAAATTATATTGGCTAGCAAAGAGTTATCTATAGTATATTTGTTATATAGTATGTATTCTTTTTCAATTCTATTGATAATGTACTTTTTTAATATACTTATAAAGTTATTTAATAATGTGTCATGTATTATATAAAAAGAGGTTGTGTCGATATCTACTATTTCTTTTGGAATTGCATCTTTTCTCTAGAATGAGCTTGATTCTTTTTATGGATCAAACTCTCTTTTGGTATATGTTGATTGAACTGGTACTAATTTTAGGAATGATTATTCCATTGCCTCCCTCTTATCCTATTTTGACTACCTTTTTTTTTTTTTTTTTTTTCTATTAGTCATACTGACTGGATTTTTATTGATTGGTTATGAAGGAGTTGTACAGAGTTATTTTTACAAGAGCAATTCTTATAGCTAATCTATATTATCCTAAACCATTCAAACACCCTTAGATTTTACCCAATATAGATACCATCCTGTCAGCTGCCCTGCTATACCTGGGCACTCCTGATGTTCCGAGGATTCACCAGGAGATTTCTATTTATATTCAAGGAGCTGTTGAGATTGTTCAATTCTTGGGACCTTGTATATCTTGTAGGGAGTATGTTCCATAATTGACATCTTTAGCTATGCTTAGTTCTCAGAAGGTTAGTCATCCAGTAATATTCTTTAGTTTCCATGTGGTCCCATCAAGTTTCCCGGTGACCATTGGTGAGCCAGATTGATGATCGTAGTCTTCCAGTGACCATTTTTAACCACTCTTCAAATATGGTTGCAGAAGTTTCTCTTGGTTACTTCATAATGGATTGCTCCTCCCAATGGAATGGGTACTTTAATAATTGTTTTTGAATTTCTTCTCCCAGGATCTACCCCTGCATTTTCCCATCATGATTATTCAACTTTATCACTCCTCGTTGGCTACCCACAAGGTCCAATCTCTGATAACCATTGGTAATAACGATCAAAGATCTCCCAGTATGTGTCCGGCCCTTTACATTTTGTGTTGGTTCATGCGACTGAAGTCTTCCAGACCTCCCATGAGACTAGAGTTTTTGAGAAGAAGTAGATTCCATATAAGGCTGATAGGATTCTGAGTCTTATCATTGTTTTTCTTGGTATTCTTGGTGTCTGTGCATATTCCAAGCGGCAGGATGTCATGGCTTATTTTCCAGTGCTAAAACTGACTGGAACCTGTATGATCTGTTTTATGATACCGTGATTGGATGGTGGATTTCTATAGATTGTTTTGTGTTCAAACCTGCATGTGGCGATGAGCATGCATTCTTGTATAATGTAACCTATAATGCAAATACTGTTCTGAAGTGGGATTGAACCAGTAACTTGCAAATAGTAACCTAGAAGCATATCCACTACAATATTGACCCACAGGTCTTCTTTTGACTATCTATAATTTCTTCACTTAGATTTATTCTATTATTTAATCATTTGAAATTGTTTAGAATCTGATAAAGGAGATCTTGATCACTTTCACTTTCAGGGTAGAGACTTTCAGATCTATTATACCAACTTTTTATATAACAATGTTTAATTGTTTCTTTGTTATTATCAGTAGCAAAATGTTTGGGAGTTTCTATTGTTCTAATAGTATGTTTGTTGTCTTGGAAATTATATCTTTTCTTTTTTTCTCTTCTTTATAGATCTATTCTTTTTTAAAAATCTCTTTCTATTTCTGTTTCATTTTCAGATGTTGTATATCAATTGGTTTTAGTATTGCTTATAATGTCAGTTTGATTCAATTTTCTTAAGTAAAGTTTGTAATGTGTTGTTTTGAAGTGAACTTTCTTTTCATTATCTTTACTACTTTCTATATGAGCCAATTCTTCATCTTATACCATTTCTTTTTTAAAGTGCTCCCTAGTACTCTTGCTAATATGATCTTGTCTTTCTTGAGAATAGCTTTGTTTTTGTTTAAAATATTTTTTAACACTCCAGATGAGTTTATGGCCATAAATAAATATATATTGTTTTAAAGTATTATTCAGATCTTGTTCTGATAAAAAACTAATTATTGCATAATCTCTTTTCTTTAATACATATGGATTTCTAGGAATGTAATATAATTTGACTTTGGTATATTTGACTGCTCATATGATTAAACCAGTAATAGTATTATGTGTTTCATATAGTTGCAATGATTGAGAATTATATTGTTTAATAATTCTATTAATTTTATTATTATCAGGCTTATATCAGGTGAAGATAGTATTGATAGTTTCTGTTTGATATAAATTATCTATTTCTTCTCAAGGTTGATATATTTCATATGAGGAATAATACATACCTTAATTTTTTATTATAATCATGAATAATTATAAATATGAATGTTTTGTTATATTTCTATATTTATTGAGAGTAGATTTGATTTCTTGACATGAATGGTTTCAGTCAATATCTATAAGTGTAATCACCAATGAGATTTTTTTTTCATCTTTTATTTGCTGAAAAACTTTTTTATTTGATGGTTGAATAGAGTTTGACCATTTCTCTATATATATGGATATAACAGTAAAGTTTTTTTCTTTTTTTTTATTAATCTTTTTGAAGCATTGTAATATATCTTTCTCCTTTTTGCAACAGAATATTGTCTATGCATTGCCATTGATAAATTCTTTTTTGAAAAGTTGAAAATCTTTTGGCAAGTCTAATGTATTTTACAAATATGCTATTTGTTCTGTTTCAGTTTCTCCTGGAAACCTGAAAGTAAACACATCCATTTTATATTCACTATCTATCTTGATATGAAAGGGATTGATACTAGATATTTTTGGTCTATTTCTTATCTTATATATATATTGCTCAGCTATATTTTTTCTATTAATCTTTTCATTGATAACTTTCATTTTGATTATATATTCAAGCTCCTTATCTCTTATTTCAATTTCATTAATATTTGGAATTTCGATTGTTGTAGTTGTTTAAACTTCTATGGCTATTGCCTTATCTGATAAACTATGTATAGAAAGATTGTTTTCAAGTATTGTCTGACTTGACATAATATTTTGCAAATAGTATTGTGCTTGCTTGGCTTGTTCTATTATGTTTAAGGATTTATTCTCTAAAAATAAAGCCAAAAAATCTTCTTCTTTTCCTTGTTCTTTGATCTATAGATAAAAGATATGTTGTTTAAGAACATTAGCTTTGAGAAAGGTAATATAATCAACATTCAGAATTCTAGCAATCATACTATCTATGATCAAGTATTGGATTGGACCTAAGGTGAGGTTCATGGTAACTTCTTAAGTTGAAGTAATATTAAGAAGGATTTGTGTTGTTCATAATTTTCATTGTTGATTATATTTATCTGATAATTGAGCTAAGGACTCTATAATATATGCTTCTCTCTTCTTAGTAATCTATAAAAGTTTGTGTTTTCTTATAAACATGTTGATTATTTGATACATCTTTTAAGCTTGTTGTAAAAAGTATACATATCTATATTTGTATAATCTAATATTATTGAAATACTGTTATTGTGATATATGTGCTTCTTTACTGTGTAATCAATAAAGCTTGAATGTCTCTTTAGGTTTTATGAGTATTTGAACTTGGACTGATTTATTAGTTTGAGTTATTACTTGTGAAGCTTCTTTTGGCGTCTAGAAAGGCATCAACTTGTACTGACCTGACTAAAAGCTTTGTGAGATTGATGTTGGGCTTTCAAGAGCTTACTGTGATTCAGTCTTTCTTGTTGTTTTTCTTTTTCTAAAAGAAAAAATTTATATAGTATAAGTTAGTAATTTTGTAAAACTTATCTTTTTTGTACTTTGTAATGAGTTCTTGAACTTGTTTTTGTAAGTTGTTTTATAATAAAGATGGTTTCTCTTGTTTTTTTGATTGGATTCTCTTTTTTCTCAAAAAATTATCAAAAAAATTTTTTTTTAAAAAATTGAAGATCAGCTGAAGAGTTTTCTAAAATATTTAAGAATTACTATTAATATTTTTTATTTGTTTATTAATTTCTTTAAACAAAAATTTGAATCTTTTGATGACCTAAATAGACTTACTATAAATATATATTTTCTTTAATAAAGATAAGTTTTAAGGAAGTAAAAAGATTAATTTGTGAAATGTCATCTTTTAAAGTTGAAAGTAATATAAAGATAGAGATTTTTTAGATAAAGAAGACTTATTATCCACCTTATCACATATTGGCTCTTATTTTTTTAGAGTGTCTATAGTTTTTTTACTGTTTTTTTGAGGAATTTGATTTATTCCAACTTAATCCTAAATTTCTAGTAATATAATATTATCTAACTTTTGATTGACTGATATAAAATATATTGATAATAGAATGTAAACAAGCTTATATTGAATATATTCATATATTCTTGTAATGTTATTAATAAAGAAAAGAAAAATTATTAATGTAAAATCCTCTCCTTTTTCAAATAAAGTATAACTAAAGTAAAGAAATTATAAGATTATTAAAGGTCCTAAATTTTCTAAATAGTAAAGAGATGGTTATTTATTTAAATCAAGATATTCAACTTCTTATTATTTCAATTAGGCAAAGTACATAAAAAAGATTATTTTCTTATCCTAATCAAGCAGTAAAATCAAAAAGCAGAAGATTGTAAGTCACTATTTTTTTTAAGATTAAAAATACATTTCTTTAGACATTATGTAATAATATCATTATTGATAACAATCTTCACTACTCTATAATACCCTCTCACCATTGCAAAACAAAAAGACTATTGGGAATGTAATTTTTTGAGCAATAGAAAATACTTATTAGTAAAATTTCTTTAGTTAGACATAATAGCTAGAAAATATTAGAAGTTATATAATATAACTAAAAGGCCAAATAAGAATCTGAAGTTTATCATAAATTATTCTTTTTTGTATAGATAGATAAAAAATAATATTGAAAAAAGAAGTATCAAGTAAGATATTGAATTTGAATAGGTAATAAGTATCTTAGATAGTTACAAAAAATAATCAAAATTAAGTTTCACAAATAATCTGAAAAAAGAAGAATATTCTAGAAGGGTTAGCTTCTAATAAGAAAATTTTTAATAGAAGTCTTTTAAAAGATATAAAGTAATTTTATTTTTTATTTTTTCTTTTCATTTATATATATTTTTAGATATTATTTTTTTTTATATTTTTTTTCTTACTCTTTTGTAATTTCTTATAAACAGTTTTTTTGAGAATAATAAACAGGAATAACTTATTAACAATAATATATAAGTTAGAAAAGTATTTATTTAAAACTTATTATTATAAAACGAAATATTGTTCTTAAGGTTACACTTAGAGACTAACACTTATTTAAGAATTGAAGGTCATTGACAAGTGAGTTGGTATAAGATTTAGTTTAATTATAATATAATTGTCTTATATTTTTTTTTTATTTTTTTTTAAATATGCTAGTTTATTCTTGTGCCAATATCGGGGCTTTATTAATTATTAAGATAGATCCTAGGAACAATCAGGATGAGTAATTATCCATACTGTCTAAGGATTTACAGATCAACAAATAGTACAAGGGGTGTCTATTTACATCTCACTCAATCAGGATAAGGAAACTATGTAACTGTCTAGTATAGGATTTTTTCTTAATTTTTAACAAAGTCAGAGGGACTGGTAATGTTTTAACCTATCAATTTAATGGGATACCATTCAATTTAACTTATGTTTATTAAATTTCATTCAATTGAAATGATATTTTCTAGAACCATAGTTCATCAGATGGCTTATTGCTTTTTCTGTATAGGAAGGCTAATATATCAAAAACTTGTCTAAGATTCTCAGTATCACTGGTATCATAGATCTTTTATATAGGATCTTTATGACTCCTATTAGCATGTAGATTTTTTTCTGGGGGTCTGTCTTGTTTGTTATCACCTGTCCTTTTATAGCAACCTATCTTTGCCTCTTTGGAGAACCTGTCTTGTGTTTTTTCTTAAATATCAAAACACCTTACTGCTCAACTTTGCTGCTCAAATAGGAGATCAGTCTTGATTAAGGTATCGTATTACTTAGCCTTGCCTTGTTTGGAACATGTTTAATAGTCAGCATGTGCACTGGGTTTATTTTCTATCTTGTTATGGGCATGATAAGTGATCGACTTCTTATTATGGCTATATTGGAGTATCAGATTATCACCATGTAATAGATGAGATCTTTGTGTCACTGATGGCTGAATTCTCACTTGGCTCTTGTATGGTATTCAACTCTGGACCTTGTGATTGTGACCTGGAAGCACTATCACTGTGCTATAGACCCATAGGTCAATTATACAATTGTCTTATATATTTATTTTTATTTTTATTTTTTTTTTAACCTGCAGTCAGGCCAATATGGCTTGTCCATTTTATTGTAAATATATTTGATATTTATAAATTTTATGACTTTCACATATTGATTCACCCATCTACAAAGTTTAATCTTCTCTAGATGCAGCTTAAGGGATGATATTTCACTTCCTTTGTGGCTTGGATTATCCTTTAGCCACTCAAATCATTGCCTACAGCTTATTACTGTAGATCTTCCGAAGTTCTAACTATGATTAAAAACCAAACCATTTAAAACCTTTGAATATTCAAATATTTATTATATCTACTATATTGCCTTGAGACTTTGTTCATTCTGAGTCTTCTTTTTCTTCTGTCATATTTCTGGAGAGACAAATAGAGGAGTAATTGACTTCCTTAAGGACTTGATCCATTTTTCTAATCATATCAGTTGTTACTCCAAGCCTTTTAAGTTTGCTGGTAATTTCTTGATTTTGTTTCTATTCAATAGTAATGCTACAGTATTTGTTTCAGACTTCTTTTTTGAAGGTCTTTTTTATTTTTTTTACAAAATTTGCCAATAGCCTCTTGTGTTGTTGTTGCTGGAATCTTGAAGGCTTTGAGATGCTTTTTCAGGATCTTGGTCTTGTCTTTATGTATAAAGCCACAGACTGTATTATATAAGCTTTCATCCTGTTGTTTAATATCCTGAATCCATTTTCCTATTACTCTTTTAACTTTTGCCTGGCTCTCGTCAGATAGACCTTTTGTTTTCCTAATATATGGAAAGATTTTACTTTAAGATTTGTTTCATATAATTGATCTTTCACTTTGAGTCTTGAGATATTGGAAAAGATGTTTCAGGATTTCCTTTTGTAAATTGCATATTAAGCAAATTGTGCTTGAATATAAGTCTAGTTTTTTTTTCTGCATCACTGAAGGGTAGGAAGCTCATTATAAGTTAGGTTTATCAGAAAACTCTTATCCTTATTGATGCTAAAGGAGGTGTAAAATTTATTATATAGATTGAATTATCTCCAGAAAATTTGCCAGTCAATTTCTTTACTAGGATGTATCTATTGGTCTTGAACACATTATTGCTCTGTCTAGGCTAGTCCTATTTTCTTAGTGTTCCATTTTTTAAGAAAATCTCTAATACTGATATCAAAAGTATGTTTTTTTCAGGTCACTATTGTGAGAATTTGACCCAAATCAGGTGTTTGTTGTCAAGTCAAAGGATTTTCTCTTCTGGCCTGCTTTGCTAACCTGTCTGCTATATTGTTGAACTAATTGTTTTGATTGGCCCTGATCTTTTCAAGTATGAGGCAAAGGTTTTTTTTTTGTACTAGATCCTTTATTCGGTTCCATAATGGCCAGTTATTTATTTTAGTTCATTTCCTTATAAAAATAAACTTTTGTGACTGGATTGTCCTCCATATATTGATGGCTGCACTACAATTTGTATATATAGTTACTTTTCCATTTTTAGATATTGTAAAAATTACAATAAGTATGACTAGGATTTCTGCTTTTGTAGCTGATGGCCATGATATTGCCCCTGCTAAAAATTGATTGATTATTTTATTGTTTTCAATTTGAATCCATGCAAGATCAATTTTAAGTTCATTCTTGCTTTTTGTACATTGCTTGTAAGACCTATCAATAAAGAAAGTAAATTGCTTTGCTTTTATAGTTGTGTCTAAGACTCTTTATTAGATCTGTCATATATTTCTCTAATTGTATAGCCTGTTTAATCAGTTCGACTTCCCAATTCTCTATTTGTATCTCAATCTCATCTGGCCCCAATGAATATATAGTACTTAATTCATTTGTTGATACTGTGAGCTATTAATCTGTAAGGTTTCCTGAAAGTTTAAGTAGATTCTTTTTTTAAAACTTTCTTGCCTATTTAGTTGCGGTAATAACCAGGTTTGGGATGTGTGTGAAATCATTGATTGTTTGAATATATGAGGATAACAGATAGTACTATTTGTGCTAGGATTATAGGTGAGCTGATATAGTGTAAAAAGTATTCCTCTATTTTGCATTTTGACTTTTTCTATAGTAATTTCTATTGTTTCAGTCAAAACTCCTCAATTGGTTTTTTGTTTATTTATTTTAGGAGCCATTTTTATCATTTGAAGTTCATGTTCAATTCATTTTAGAGTTCAGTAGGATTGTTTTAGCAGATCTTGTTGTTCTGTCACCTTTGCTCTAATTTGTGTATACTAGCTTGTAATAGGATCTTACAAGTACTAGCAAAAATCTGAACTGCTCTCCATTCTCTTATTGTTAGTGCGATCATATTAATTAGTTGATCCAAAAATATTATTTTATTTATTTTTAAAGAAGAAATAACTTTCATATATTCTTTCTCATCATTTACAATTGTCTTAATAAACATAATACCTCCTTGAGTATCAAAGATCTTTTTCTATCTTCAACTATTATATGTAATCCGTAGCTTCTTTACTATAGCCAGAGTTGTAGTAGCAAGGTTACCTTTCTCAATTGTCTTGACTTCTACTGAATCATCAAGTATGTTTTTGGGCTTCCAGTATTTGAGTTGACTTTGTTTAAGTCAAATGACTGTTGCAATTTCTGGAGCTTCACTGTTATTTAGTTAACAAAACAATATTGTTATATGACTTTTGAGTTGAATTTTCCATACACTTTTGAGTTCATAAATTTATTTGTTATATATACAACTATTTGATATTGTTCTACAAATTAGGGCTTTGTTTTTGAAAGTTTTTCTATATACAGTATAGCTATTAGATTGTTACAAACTTTCTCATTCAAGTATGTGGACTGCATTCTATACTCTATACAAGGAATTGAAACTCTATTGATAATATACCTAGCATGTTTTTCAGTTAGACTTTTGTTACTAATTCTTGAATTACTGTTCTGATCTCTATCTTGAGTAGATAATAGTATCCCAATTGTTATGTTTTTTTTTTTAACCAGATATCCAGGAATCTTGCTTGATCATATTTATCTAGTTCCTTGATTATTAATTTGTCTATCCTTGCATGAATTGTACCTGGGTCTGCACTGTTCCAATTAAAAGTCAAGAGAATGAATTTTTCACTATTTATTTGTAAATAATTTGCCTGGTAAAATTGTTTGGCATCTTTTAAGATACATTTCATATCAGATTTGGATTTGGTAATTCAAATAGTATCATCCATATATGCTATTACTGCTTGTCTTAGAGAAAGTTTTTTTTTGGGATGTGACTTTTGAAAGTCTGGTATCTATTTTTCTTCTATCATATATTCGTAGTTTGGATTTCCTTGAATTTTGCATAATAATGGGTCATAAAAAATTCTTTAGAGTAAAGGTGAGATTGTTTCCCTTTGTGCTATTCTATCACCAGCTATAACTGGATCTGAAAGCTCTGTTGAAAGAATTGTTCTATATTTTCTATTTTCAAAGAGATTTATGATTAATTGTCTACTAGTAGCTGGAATATAGATTCTGTTCATGGATCTTTCCAATATCTTGAGACTAATTGTATTATATGTTTTAGCTGTGTCCTGAAAAAGGATCCATAGTTCCTTTTTCTTTTCTCTGGCTTCTTTACAAATACTGTTTAAAAGTTGGATAGGTTCAGCTGTACTTTCTCTTTGTAATCCTGTGAAATTAGATCCACGTAGGATTTTATACTTTTTATATATACTGGCAAGTCTATTGGTCAATATTTTGATGAAACATTTTCTTGCTATCTCTAGCAATATTATGGATCTTGTGTTGCTTAGACTACAGTTTCATGGTTTTGGCTTGGGTATTGGATAGATATTACTTTCTTTTTATTTTCTTGATATATAGTCCACCTTAATTATCTGATCGTATAGTTGTTTGTGAGCCTTTTTTCCTTGAGGGTTCATATTTTTGAGCATTTCATAACTAATATGTAATGGACCAGATGCTTTTTTTTAGGAAGGTTTTTTAGTATTATCTTGATCTCTTCTATTGTGATTTCTTTCTGTAAAAGAGAATACTATGCTAGATTTATCCAATCTTTTGATTGATATTCTCTTTTTCATTCAGGACTAAGGCTCTTATAGTTAGTATTTCATTGCTTAAAAGCTTTTCAATGATAGTCTTCAACCACTTGTTTGATTGTTTGTGGATTTGTAGCTATATAATCTTCTCCATCTTGGTTTCTGGTCTTAACTCGATCTAAGGTTATCTTGGGTCTTTTTCAGTTTAGCAGAGAGTGTAGCATTCATTTTTTATTGCTTTTAAGATCTTCACATCTGATTTCAAGTGCTTTGTTAATCTACTCTTGATATATAAACTTTCTTTCTTTTTACAGGCTATTATTAATGTATATTCTATGCTGAAAATATTTTTGAGCTGTACTTGGACTTCTTCTAAAGACTGAGGAACTGTAAGATCCCAATCCTCTGTTTCCTTGCATAGAGAGTAGAGTTTATTGATCATTTATATAAGTTTGTCACTAGTGTTTGCATCCCAATTGTAATAAGACTTTTTTAGTAAGTAGTGGACTCTATTGACTTCTCTATAAGCTTTGTACTCTTGTTTATTTACTGGCAAATCAAATTTTTTCTTTTCTGGTGTTGAATATATTCTTTTCTTTTTAAAAGTTCTATATGTACCTTTGACAAGAATATTTTTAAGTTCTTTCCATACTTGATCCAGTCTTATTTGAGTCCATGTTGAGTTTTCAATGTATGAATATAATCAGTCATATTCTATTATTTTAGTTTCAGTCCATTGTTTAAATTTTTCCTATTGCATTGGTGTTGAGTTGAAAGAATCAGGGATCTTTTTGCCTTGTGTTTTTTTTTTGATTTAGATATTGTTTATCTTTTAACAAGTTGTTATTTATTAATCTGATTAGAAGAAGAGTATGATTGCTATTTGTAACTGACTCTATTGAAATATTTTTAAAATCATTTAGATTCTCTTGGCTGATTTCAGTTGTGGATCAGATATAATTAATTTTGCTATAAGCATAATTATTAGATCATTTGTATATACTCTCGTTTTGTTCCCATATATTGTAGATATCAGTAAAGTTTCAATCTTCTAAAAAGTTGAAGATACCAATTTCAGCTTTTTTATACTTATTGTTTTCTTTTTAGATAGGGGTCAATCTGTTATTGTATTTACTACTACATTAAAATTTCCCATAATAATGATCTTGAATTTCTGCCGTTGTTTGTTTAGGATTCTTTTTTACAGTATTTGTTGAAGTCATCTACTTTCTATCTTTTCAGATAGTAAGTAGATTTGGTATATACATAGTTTACATTTCTTTGAAAGTTTGCACCTATTATATAGCTTTCTATTTTTTCAATCGATTCCAGTTTCTTTTCATATATCTTGTTTATAAGGAGATTCACACCCAATCCTCTGTATTTGATGTTATTACAACTATAGAAGAATTTATGTGTCTTTTGAAACTTGAAGGTATGTTCTACTGCTTCATTTCTTAGTTTTGTTTCACAGATACTCATGATTCCTATGTCTAGTTCTTGTATCTTGTCATATAAACACTGTTGGTTCAGTATTGTGTTTATTCCTCTGATATTGTATGTCACTATAGTTATGGTTTCTTTTATAGTGGATTGCAATGTGTTATTCTGATATAACTAAACTAATTATATTTTTATAATATATAATATATACTTATAAAAATCTAAGGTCAACTCTTTCCGCTGATCCTATTACCATACACAAAAAAGACTTTTGCAAGAAGTTTTTATACTTCAGCATTAATATAGTCTTACTACTTTCTTTAAATCAACTTGAAGGAAACTTCAAGAGTCATCCCTATACCCTCTCTCTCTTGTTTTTACTTTTCTTCAAGCAAAAACTTGACTGCAAGTGACCAAAGAGTCAAGCAACACTCTTCTTACCAATGGCAAGAAAGTTTTGAAAGGAAGAAAAACTAATGTACAGTCATCTCACACTGTAAAAAAACTATACAGAGTATTGTTTATGATAAGAGACTCGTTTTCCACTCTCTTTGTCACCTGTTGTGCTCTAATAGTACTTGTTTTTAGGTTTTTTGGAGGAATTTTCCTACCTCAGTTTGACTCTGAATTTTGAGTAGCACAAAGTTTCTCATACCATAATTGGACAGAAATTTTACATTAGTAAAAGATGTAAACAAGTTCTTATTTGTCACTTCACGTATCTAAATGCATTTCCTCAGTATCCATAAGAACCTGGGGTCCACTATAAGTCATTGGGTCTGATGTGGGTGAATACAGGACATAAAATCTCTTATATCATAGATAACATGAAAAGAAAAGAAGCTAGTTCAGAACACATTAGACAGATAATATCTGCTTCTCTCCTTACTTTTTCCTTCAATAATATACTATAAGAAATATAAGGGTCAATATCTTTTTGGAAGGTTTTTGATACACTCAATCTCTTATTAGAACCACTTTTTTTGCAAAACAACAACACCAAGTCCATTTGGATAAGATCCAAACATATCTATATAAAAAATTTTTTTTTCTAAGCATTAGTGGAGTTAAGGCTCCACATAAGAAACCCCTAATATCAATGGTGCTGGGTAACTCAAGTGAATTTTTGGCATATTAGCTCCCTTTTATGGGGTAGCAATAAGCCACTCAGTGGATCTAGATCCTAGAGAGTGTCGTGATATAGTAGAGAATTTAATATAGTATAAATTGCTACATCTTCCCATTATTTCAAAGTTTTGTTTTTGTAAGTAGAATATCTACACTAGATAGTCATGTAATTATCTTATTCTGGTTGGGTAAGACATAAATAGTTAGCTCTTTATACTATTTATTGATCTGTAAATCCTTAGATAGTACAGGTAATTATTCATCCTGATTGTTCCTAGATTTTCTCCTTACCTAAATAAAGTTCTCATTGCCATAATGCAGGGATGAGCTAATGTTTAAAAAAAAAAAAAAACTTATAAAAATCTAAGAAATAATTAAATTTAATTTACCTATTATTATAAAAAATTAAGATATTTTTTTAATTATTTTATATTATATTTATTTAATTTTAAAAGTTTATACCTAAATTTTTACAATATTTCTAGTTATACCAATAGAAAAAATATCACTAGATCAAATCCTCTAGGAGGCAACTCCTAATGCTAATAGATCTATCCCATTGACATAACTATAAACTAACTAATGCTTCCGAATATAGCTCTGATCACTGATCCAATATGATTTTCAATGTGGTCACAAGATAATTTATATAAAGATTGTGATATGATTAAATGTTTAAAATTGAGTAGGATTATTCTGACACAACCATATTACTGGAAAAGAACTAATAATAAGAAGAGTAGATATTGAACAGTAGCATACTATTGAAGGAAGAAATGGTAAATTAACTGAAGAAAATCCCAGTTCTCTGCCTTAGTGTTGAAACATCTATTCAAGAATTCAAGTATGTGACTATACTTGTAACAAGTTTACCTAAGTTGCCCGATGAAAGCATGACTTTACACCTGAAAGTTAGATGCAACTGTGAAAACAGTCTTAGGAAACTATGGGTATTTTGATGAGACGAACATCTTTTATTAAAGGCCAGAAAGATGTTGTCAAATAGGATTTCAAGATA
>CAJVPT010001097.1:0-23487 GCA_910592055.1 Acaulospora colombiana
TTACTGGAAAGAGGACATAATTGATAATATAACTTGTTTGTTTGTCTGTGATCTTTTTCTATACCAGAATTTTGATTATTATCTCAGCTCATAGTTTTTTATCTTTTTGACATGAATGGATTGTTTGTACATTTTTCTATTTTGTGAGGAGTATGGTAATAGTTGGTAATTAATTGTTTCACATAAGCTTCAATCATGTCATAATAGTCAGTTATGTAATTACAGCAAAAATTCTGAACTTGGTCTGACTTCCTTGGCCTTTAACAATATACATAATATATTACTATAATAAACAGTATATACAGTATATACTATGTATTGTATCCTCTCTATGCCAATTTCAGAAAACAAAAAATTAAAAGTTCATTCAAACCATAATTGTTATTGTATATTAAAGTAAAAATGTTAATACAAAACAATTTAAGAGTGACTATTTTTAGAATAAACAATCTTTATAAGGTGTTTAATAAAAATCAGACATTCTTATATATAAGTATCAATCTTATTTCCCTTTTTCATATGACTATATTCGTTTGTTTTAATTTATACAATAGTCATTCAATTAGTTAATTAATGAATATTGCAATAATATGATGTAATAGTTGTAAGTGATTAGTTTATTTCGTAAATAGTATATAGGATTAAGAGAAATAAATATTTTTATATAAAAAATAAATCAAATAATATCTTTGTAATAAAATATATCATTATACTTGGAATTATTTCTTTTAGATAATTTACAATTTCTTTAATTTAATTCATTTAATCCATCCCATAAATTACATTCTTAATTATTCAATTCATTCCTATTAATATGATCAATAATTTTATACTCAGGTTTAATTAATTATAAAAACAATAAGGTTTTTTATTATTTCTAAATACATAAAAAATATTTCCTTTTTTTAAATTTCATCTTTCTTATAAACTATATAAATTTAATTCTTGAGTTCAAATTTAATTTTTTGTTCTTCTATCCAAATTGTAATAGAAATTATTTTAAATAATTTATTTTTCAAAAATAAATCATATCATTTATATATTTTATTCAATAGGATTATATAATTATATAAAAAAAAATCTATTAATTTTTCTAAGCATATACATTATCAAATTCATATTTTCACTTCTTACTTTCCAATCATATATCAATTTTTACTAATTTCAAAATATTAAATTTATTAAACATACAAATATTATATTGCATATTATTATTTAATATTTTATTTTATTATTATTTTTTTTATAAACTGGTGAAGTCATGTCATATTAATCATTTGTACTTTCTTTTATACACAAATTTAATTCTTGAAAAATTTATTTACGATAGAAAAAAAACTACTGACTCAGTATCTTAACGAACCCTGGACTCATTGCAGTTTACCTATCAGTGAATGTTAATGTATCATAACATCACTAATATTTAAATTGTATTGATTGAGTACCTATTTCTCAGGGTCTCTTTTTAGCATGGTTAGTTAACTTTCTATATAGTTGTCCATTAATATCTTACAATCCTTTTTCCTTTTGGATATTTTTACTTGTTCGGTGGTGCTTGTTTCACATTTGCTTCCTTTTCTTTTTCTTGGTAATCTCTTGTGGTTTTCCCCATTCTATTATTAGGTTGCATTTCAGTTTCCAGACTTCTTCTTCTCTTGTCAAAACTAGGCTGTTGTTGTCTTTAGACCTGCCATCATTGCTTCCTCATTGCCTGTGATTTTGACTGCAGCTTGCTTTATTTTGTGTATGATGGCCCCTCTGATAATGTTTGTTCATTCTATATTATTTGATCTCCTTATTCCATCTGTTTTTGTCATTAGTTGGAATGATCATTTTCATTTTTTGTGAATGAATTTATCTTGCTTCTGGCCATTAGCCCTAGTTGTACACTCTTCTATAAGGAAGAACTTGTACTTTTTCATGAGTCTCGTCTTGTTTGGTTCACATGTAAGAATATGAAGACCTTTTTCTTCTGTTTCTTGTGGATAATGCAGGTTGGATTTTTATATAGATGTGATCTTTGTATATGCAGATTTGCCATTGTGAAGAGTTCATTTAACCAAGTCTTCCATCTGAAGAATCTATTTTTACAGTCTTCTTGATCCATTTGTGGTAATGTGATTTTGGATGGTGATAGTGTTTGTAGTATTATATTCCAGTCTATCTTCTTGGACTTGAAGCTTGTAAGTCATTCTTGTATCTGTGCAGTGTTCTTCATTTGCTTATTCATTTGGGTTTTAGAAGTGTCTTTCCTAATGTGCTAAAGGGAAGATCTATAAAGTTTTGATTCTATCTGAGTAATAACATGTCATTTGTTAAATTTAGTTCATGTACTCTAATGATATCCTTGGGTTTGTCTACTAGTGTGGTCACTGCTAGTTTGTCGGCCAGTTCATTTTCTCGGTTACCTGAGTGACTTTTGATTTTTGTTCATTTAACCTCAATTCTTTGCATGGATATAATTTCTAGAATTGTATTGATCAAACATCTGTTTGGATTTTTCATTGTCCTATTTTTGGTATTACCTGTTTTGAATAGCTTTTTTATTTCATTAATTGTACTTTAGTTGTCTATAATGATATTATTTTCTTTTTTTGTCTCAACTGTACTGATTGCTATTAGTATTGCTATTAGTTTAGCTCTGGTGAATAATGGAATGTCTCTGGTTCTGCTTGGAAGATTCTGATATCCATTCCTGACTTTGTTTGAATTATCCATCTGATTCTTATTCTGCTATTGATGTGTCACCTGGTGAAGGAGCCATCTGTATATATCTGTAGGTTGTTCCAGGGGGCAATTTCTTGTGCAATTTGCTGTAGTCTCATTATTGTTCTAAATGAGGCCCTTAATCTCTTTTGGATTATGTCTTTGTGATTTATTTGGGATCCAGGTGTATGGTTGGTAGGGTTGTGTTGAGTGATTGTTTGCTGTTGATCTCTTTAAGTATATATTCGATCCCTTAATGGATGATTGAAGTCTATTCATTCTGGATTATCTTGTGTCTGTCTCTTGTGATTTTGTGATGCATCCCCTGGTGCTTTTTGAGACTCTGATATTCACCAAGTTCCTGAGTAGTTACATTATTATACATTGCTGTTGATCCTTATATTGTTTTCTAAGTTCTATGTCATTGAAGGGACAATCTCTGCATTTGAACATTGGTAATGACTTATCATTTTTAATCATGTGTGTGGCTAGAATAGCCTAATTGTTTATACCTTCTTTTTCTTCATTATTACTGTTGCTTTGCCCTTCTTAGTTACTAGCCATCTAATTGTTAACTGTTGTTGATGCAGGTATACTGGTGTATTGGAATAGAAGTTGTTAAAATTTAAATTGTTGTTCTTGTTCTCTCTAATAAGTGTTAGTTCTTCCGTATCTCTCTCCTGTAGAGTTTCTAATTTGGTTGACAGTTCTTTTAGTTCTCTGTATCAGAGGAGGTACAGCCTTGTTTTTCCAATTTGGCATGTACTTGTTGCCAGGAAAGGAATCTCATTTTGTTATTATTGAGGAGTTGATCAAAGAATAAAATTTTCTTATATTTAAGAGAGTTTTTGTGCTTGTAGTACTATTCCTCTGTGACCATCTCCTTGATAGCCTTCCTTTCCTTTAGAATAGTTTTCCCAAACATATGTGTTTAGTTGGGACCAGTATAATTCCCTAGTATTTCAATATGTTTAGTCTATTATTTGTTAGGTTCTTTCTTTTTTGAGTTTAGAAGGGCAATCTGTCCATTAAAATGGATGTGTTGAACCAGTATTCATTCTGTAATTGCTGTAGTTTGATTTGAGTTTTTTTTTCTCCCAAATCGTGACTGTTCAATCTATGGAGCAGGTTTTTCTATACATGAAAATCAGTCTGTCCTATAAGCTGAAGAGCTTGTATCTGAAGTTGCAGTGGATAATATAGTTTGGTGTTGCTGTGATCAATCCTGCTTTGTGTTTGCAAACTTTATTTATCTTACTGCCCAGTCTATTGCATTCTTCTTTTGTTAGGACCATGTTATTTAAGAAGTACTCGATTACTGGAAAGAGGACATAATTGATAATATAACTTGTTTGTTTGTCTGTGATCTTTTTCTATACCAGAATTTTGATTGTTATCTCAATCTTCCCTTTGATGATGTTCTTTTGGTGTGTTTTTTTTCCATTTTCTGAAATCCATACTCCTAAAATTCTTATTGTTTTATTACTTTGTAATAGTATTACCTGTGTTCCACTTATTATGATTTCCTTTTCTTTGTATTCTTTGCTTGCATTGAGGCAAACCAATAAGGATTTCTCATCATTAACTTGTATGTCATTGATCCTTAAGAATTTTGCTATCTTGTTTATAATTGCTTGCATGCTGACTTGGCTGCTTGCGAACCATATGATGTTATCCATATAGGCAGTTACCATGATATATGCCTGCTTTACTTGTATACTTGCTATTTTTTTCTGATTTTATGATGTAAGATCTAGTAATACTTTTGTTTCCATAGTATAGCCCATGTGTTTATCCTCAATTTCTTGTAATAGAGGATCATAAAAGATTCTCTATAACAGTGGGAAAATAGTGTCACTATGATCAATTCCATCTTATATAGAGTATTTTTTGGTGAGACTATATATTATGATTACTCTATTGTTTCTGTCCACTAGTATATTGTTCAGGATTTCGATTATCTTTTCTGATATGTGGATTTTTCTAAGGGCTCAGATCATCATGTCCCTGTTGATTGAGTCGAATGCTTTGCTAATATCTTGGCTGAAGATCCAGGCCTCCTTTGTGAACTCTCTGGCTTCTTCCATAATATTATTTAGGATATGAATTAGTTCTTGAGTGCTTCCTCCCAGACGTTCTGCCCAATTATTGATATATAATATTTTGTGTTTGTTGCATACTTCTGCTATTCTCTCTGATATAATACTTATGAACACTTTTCTAGTTGTCTCTAAGAGAGTGATGGGCCATGTTATATTTATATTACCTAGCCAGTCTTTGAGTTTGGGGATTGGATATACATTCCCTTTTCTTCAGTCCTGTGGGATGTCTCCTGTGTTAAGGATTGTATTAAAAAGTACTTCTATCAACTTGAGCCCTGCTTTTCCCAGATTTTTGAGTGACATATAGGGTATTTCTGATGGGCCTGATACACTAGAGTTCTTTTAGTTTTTAATGGTCTTGTGTATCTCTGATGTATCAATTTTTGATATTACTTTTTTGAACCAGTATTCCTTGATATTTTGCTTGGGTTCATACTATTGCCTTTAATGTGGGAATTCTTCGATGTCTAGTGTTTGTCTCGATTCGATCCACTTTTGGAAGTGTTCCTTGATTTTGCCTCTGATTGCCTCTGGATTCATTATAACTTCTACCTCATTTTTCTGTATCCTTTCGATTAGTCTTTGTATATTAATTACTCTTAGTTGTCTGTCTAATATACTATTAATCAACTTTCTCAGCTGTTTTTCTAGGTACTTGTATCTTTGTTCCACTTTCTTCTGGATAAGCTTCTTCTTTGCCTGTTCCACTTTGACCTTTGTGATTTTATTTTCTGCTTTTCAGATTTTCTTGATTTCTAATAACCATTCATATAAAGTTTCTCTATTTTGTGTTGTATACTTTTGAAAGAGGAGTGGTATTGTTAGCAGTTTGGATTGTATGTTGATTTGCTTGATTTCTTTCTTAATGAATATTTTTTCTACTACTGACTTTATTAGCCATGCTTAGTAGTGCCTATATATTCTGTTCAGTTTGAACTGTTTCCACATTAGTTTTTTGAAATTTGATTTGTATATAGTACCTTATTCCTCCAGTTTCTTCTTTTTCTAAGAGTTGGTTTTGCTGCTATCAATATCACTTTCTTGAAGTGCTACCATATTTTGACTGCTGACTTTAAGTTTTTTTTAAGGATCTCTCTTGCACTTTCATCTATTTTTCTTATGAATTAGATCTACTATTTAGGATTGAAGTTAACTTAATTGATCTTGTTTTGCTAGATATTGTTCCTATTTGCCAGTTTGGACCATATCAAATATGATATATTAAGATACAACACTACCATCTTATGGTCACTTTGGATAACTGTTTCTATCACTATGTGATATGCATTTATGATGAAGGGAAGTAGGGACCTTGATATTTAGATGTAGCCTAGTCTGCTCTCATACTCTGATTTTGGTTGTTGTATATAAAACTTTTTGTTAATGGGTAAATATTTCTGAATGTGTCTATGAGATCAAAGTCTATCAGTGTGTTGATTATATATTTTGACTTGATTTTTTTTATTTTTTCTTTTATACAGTCCAGGCTCTTATTTGCTACTTCATTGAAATTTCCATTAGTATTATGAACATGTTTTTCCCTTTTGCCTATTAATTTTTTCTTTGTACCATTATTGAAGTTATGTTCTATCCTATTTGCCATTTTTATTTGTTGAATTATATATTGTTATTATTCTGTATCGAATTTTCTCTCTGAAAGTCATATCAAGAAGTAGGCTATGGTTGTTGCATTCTTCAGTATTGTAAATATATATGGACAACTTCTTTTCTATTACTATGGCTACTTCTGCTCCATAACTTTGATTCATTAATATTGTTGTCCATATTTGATATCTATTCTCTATGTCACGCCATTTTGATTTTCTATCAACCAGGTTCCTGTTATTCCTAAAATTTTGATCTGGGTTTTTTGACAGAACTCTAGTAATACTATTCTATTTGCTTCACTCTTATATTTATTGTTCCTATTTTTCATCAGTTTTGTTTTTTAGTTAGTTTATTTTCTTTAGTTTCTTGCCTGTTGCAAGTATTGTTTTCTATCTGATTATTAATCATAGTTATTACATATAAATTGGAGAGTAGGTTCTATTGTGTTTGCTTTTTCAATGGGTGATTCTAGGCAGGTCATCATTTCTCTTATGATGAAATCAATTGTGGATTCTATTTGATTGATTCTTTGGTTTATCATCTCCTGTTATTGTCTGATATCCATTCCCTTTGGTGATAGGGTTCTAAAGTTTGACATTGATAGTAGTAAGCTGTTACTTGGGGGGAGTCTGTAATGGCTAGACCTTTTGCTTTGATAGTAGAACTTGTTTCGATTGCTGTGATCCTTCTGTCCAGTATGTGAACCTGATATTTGATTATATTCATGTCCACTTGAAGTTGTCTGAGAATCTCCAATATTATTTTTGTTTGTGTGGGTTGGTTGGAGGATCCTCTTGCAATACTGGCATATGTTTGTCTTAGATTTGTTACATTTGTCATTTTGAATTCATTACCTTGTCTTGTACAAGAGGTTCTCTTTGTTGTTGAGATGTGAGTCACGGTTGACCTAGTCTATTGATTCTTTTTTTCATTACTAAATCCTTTTTCTCTATGGTGCAGGTACCAATATCATGCTATTGGCTTCACAACTGAAACAAAGTTTCATTGTTTTTGTTACTCATATTACTACTGTGTTTTCTATTTGAGTTGTGATATTTTTTGCTTTGTTTAGTTCTTGAGTATTCCTATAGTATAAGATGGTAAATCTTTTGTTTTGATTGAGGTGGTTGAAGGGGAGGTAGCAAGCTAGCGATTTTCTTCTTTGTGTACTGTGTGGGAAGGTCTCAGATCCTGATAGATCAGGCTTTGCTTTCCTGTATACTGATCTGTGGTGCAAGCCTAAATTTGGCTTTTTCATTACGATGATCTTTGATTTGCATACTATTGTGATCTCATGGTAGTTGCTAAAGATAACTGCAATTATTGGTGTACTGATTGGAGACTCTGTGCATATGTGTCTTAGGGATGCAAGATATTCAACTTGTTGCAGATTTAGTTAATTTTTTCTTCGGTTAAGGAGCCAGGCACTTTTTTTGGGTTGATAAATGCCTTGCCCAGACAAAGTGTGTCATGTTCTTTCTAAAAGTTTCTTTATTTCATTTCTACAGTTGTTAGTTTTGAATTTATGTTATAGCTGAAGTTATTGTTGATAATGTTGTTGTGGTTTCTCAAGTTTTCTTCTCTCTCTCCTATTATGGATGCTATTAAGAATATTGTTATGGATGAGATTGGTTTGGTATCCATGATTATTTCTTCTAATAGTCTGGAAACTCCATGGTGTCTTTCTCAGTATCGATTCTATTGTTGTGTTCTTCATTCTCAAGCTTCATATTTTTCTGGTTCTTGATATTGACTTGGCTGGTCTCTGCCATTTCCAATTTTCTCTTCATTTCTATTTATACTTGGTTCTTCTTTGTGCTAGTGAGGGAGTTGAACTTGTTCCCAAGTTTGAATTACAGTAATGGTTTGGAGATCTTGTCACTACCTGTCAGGATTCTTTCTCCTGTGTAGTTGACTGTTAGGTCTTTTGTCCTTGTCAACCTTCTTGACATATTTGTTATAGAGCTCTTTGCAAACATTATGTTTTTTTTTCAATATTTTGGATTGTTATTATAAAAAAAAATTTTAAGAATTTTAATGCAAGTGGAAAAGAGATTTTATTTTATTATTTAATATTTTATTAAATTTATTCAAATATTTTTTATAACATTTTAAGATTCTTTATTTATTTTTCCAAATTTCCCATTATTATTCACATATATTATATCATTCAATTGAAAATCAAATAATAATTAATATATATATATATATATATTTTTGATAGGCTCATGGTTAACTTTATTGCTTTTTTAATTACATATATACATTGTGCAAAGTATAAGTACAAGGGTATATATTCAGGGACAATAAAGATTATGATATACTAAAGCTATTTTTAAAGTTACATTAAGGCTTATTATTGTCTTTTCTTTTTATAAAAGAAAAAGAAGTATCTCTAGAGCATGCTAGTGTTATGAAAATAAAATAAAATAAAATAAAAAGAAAACTGGATAGTTATGCACCTCTTTGAGTGAGTATTAATCTTGTTTCTTGATACATGCCTGTCTTATTTTAAATTCTCCTATAGAAAGATCTGGGAGATAAACTTCTACTGAGTCTTTAGGGAGATAAGGTGGAAGCTGAAAGAGAGACTTTATAGTTTTAAGGCTTATGGAGAGGGAGTAATTAAAAAGATCCAGGTGGTACATTGGTGTCCATATAAGTGACTTGAAAGTCTTTCAGTATATTATCAATTAAACCCATTCCTATCTAAATATGATTATACTACCCATTTGAACCTCTTATTTCAAATTTAATTTCTTATAAGAAGGATAGCACTTAGCTTCACAGTAGATAGACCCTACTGGTGGCCATTAATAGTAACAATCAATAAGGATCTCCCAGAATATCTGGCTGGTTTACATATCACTATTGATATTTTCAGACTTAAGTTTCAATTAATGAAGTGGTGTTGGTTTTCCAGTCTTCCAGTTTGGAATTTTTTGAAGATAGGATGAAAGCTTTCTAGGTTGCTTTGTGCATAAGCTTTATCACTGCATATCTCTGATAGCTTCCTGCTTTCTCAGGTTTAGACTTTTTCAAATAGTCAATGTTGAGAACCTATCTTATATACAATTAGGATATAGGCAGCTCTGATTTGAAATAAGATCAATTGAGCTCTTGTGACTTTTGTTATGATTAGACAAACTTTTTCTTGTATCCAATGATGTATCAGGGACATGTTCTGTATTTATCCACACTAACACATATGACTTATAGTGGACTCCAGATTCTTATGAAGCTAAAGAAATACATTCAGACATTGAGATAGCCAAAGGAAACTTGTTTATTAATCTTTTTCAATGTATTTCATGTCAGTCAATTAGAATTAGTGAGATCTGTACTATCTGAAATTTCAGGGTCAAGCTAAAGTAGGTAAAATTTCTCAGAATACCATAGAAAAGGTAGCTTTTAAAGGTTACAACACCAATTAACGGATGTGAGATAAGTCCTTTGACTAGAATTGAACCTCTGTTATTTCTTCACCATAGCTGAAAGATGATAAGTACTACAGTATATTGTTGGTTTTTTTCCATTTAGGAACTTTCTTTCTATTGGTAGTAAAGATGAGAACTAAACTTTGCAGGCCACAAGAGTACAGTTTGTCCAAAGAAGATTATAAAAAAGTTAGAGGGAAGGTGAGAGAGTTCTGATTGGAACTCTTTAAGTTGGTTTAAAGAAAGTAATAAAACTTTATTAGTATAGAAGTATCAAAACTTCTTGCAAACATTTTTTTTGTATGTGGTCAAATAATTAGTGAAAAGTGTTTGTTTAATGATAATTAATAAATCTTTTATATATATTAATTAAACTCTTAAAATAATATATTATATCTAATTTAAGAATATTGTAATTAAATTGATTTAATAAAATTAAAAAACTCTTTCCACTGATAAGTTTACATACTTCTTTGTTAATAAAGTCTTAATACTTTCATTAAAACAAATTGAAGTATGACTTCAAGAGTCACTTCACCTTTTTCCTTTTGTTTATAAACCTTTTCACTCAAAATCTTGATTTCAAGTGTCCAAGAAAAGTCAAGTAACACCTTTGATACCAATGGCAAGAAAATCTCAAAGGAAGAACTGACTGTGAAGTACCTGAAGGCCTATTTAACCTTTGAAGTGAGAGATATATAGAGATTTTTGATAACAGAAGGGCTTATTTTTCTCCTTCCAGTCACTTGTGGACCTCTTAGAGATATCTCTTTCATGGTTTTCTGGAAAATTTTGCCTACTTCAGTTTGATCCTGAATTTTTGATAGCTCTGATTTTCATTAAAGGTGATTGGCTAATATAAAATACATTAGTTTTTAAAATATAAACAAGCTCCTATTGGTTACATTTATATGTTCTGATAATATTATTGGTAATAGAAAGAAGGTTCGGGAAACGGTTGCCTCAAAAAGCTCAAGTCCCTTAATAAAAACTTCTATGACACTAAAAGACCAAGTGATGAGTAATATGGATTGCAAACTTCTATTTTTTACCTAAGTTTCTCAAGTGGTAACAAAGCTTTAATAAAAAAAAGCTAAGTTTTAAATATTTTCCTTGAAATATCCCAATCCAATGCTTACTTAAATGAAAGATCAGTTGGATTGACACGTCCGATACCTCAGATGTTGAAAAAGAAGATTTCTTTGAGGTTCAAGTGAAACAAGAAGACTATTCCAATCAGACAGATTTTCTTTTGAGTAGAGATTGTTTTTATTTTTGGATTTTTTTGGTGGGCCTTGAATTGTTCCCTTTTTCAATTATTTTTCCTCTTTCCCTTTTTTAACTTAGCAATTTATTGGTTTTTGAGCAATTAACAGTAACAAACTGTTAGCAATAATTCTGGTAGATGGAGATTATTACCAATCTATTAGGGAAGTAAAATATTGTTTCCAAAATCTGACTTAGAGTACTTTTGTATAAAGATGAGTTAGTCATTTTGTAAAAGTCTGTAAAATATTGTAAATTCATTTTCAATTTTTCAATAAAGACACATCATTGTGGCATAATTGTGGATTAAAAAAAAAAAATATTATTAATTAGAATACAATATATATTGTAAATTATAAGTAAATAAAAAGAAGGTAGAATAAATATTATAATAAATCTTTTAATAAAATATAATAAATATTCAACTCTATAGACCTCTCAATAATCATTACAATAAAGAACAAAAAACTCAATAGAGAAGTAACTTTACTATAAAAAATATATACAATCTTAAATAATATTATAATCAATATATTAAAAGTCAACAAAACAACTTTTTATAAGAAATAAATCCTAATTCAGCATATAATATATTTTTGATAACAAGAAAAAGGAAAAAAAAAGAGCTCTTACAACCTTTTATTAAAATAGGTTTATAGAAATTATCAATAACTCAAAAAATTTATATAAATTGAAGTAATAATCAATAGAGATTATTGAACAATTAAACATTGAATCAACAATAGACAATAAATTATAATAATATATGCTTGAAAGAAAGAAAAATTGAAATTGCAAAAATATCAATAAACAATTAAATATTATTGTATTAGTGAATACAACTTCTATACTACTGGGAATAGAAATATAGTTTCATTAATAAACCTATATTTCATAAAAAAAAGAAATTTTTAAATTAGATGTAATAATTTGTTTTTTTGAAAATTGACCTATCCTATGTCTTTTCTAGTACTTTATTAAAAAAAATCATATTTGGAAACAATTAGGATTAATATTTTCCTATACTGTTTAAGAATTTATAGATCACTAGAGAGAAATAACATAGAAAATTATCTATTTATATAACTCAATCTATTTCTAATCTAATCAAGATAAAAAATATATATGACTGACTAGTATAAATACTTCTCTTTTAAAAACAAACCTGGGAAAAAGTTGGATATATATAGTTATATATTGCTGAATATATCCTTTTAATCAAGAGCCAATATTATCTAGAGTATACTAATGCATCTATTGATTAGTTTGTTATCACCTACTAATAGGATCTAATATATCAAGATTTCTAATACTATCTGATACTAAGGATCTCTTATATTAATTAAAGACTAGTCAATGTTAAAATAAAAGAAGAAAATTGAAGAAAGAAAGTTGAAAATACTTTTAAGAAAAGAAAATAGGAAAAAAAGAAAGAATATCTAACAATAGTTCTTTTACCCAACTTTATCTTTAGGGAAGTACTCATTTCATAGTTATAATATTTTCAGTAAGTAGTGAAAGAGAGAATACTATAGTTTATATAATATTTATTTATTTGTATAATTACACAATAACTTAAAAAAAAAAAAAAAACTCTTTCTGCTAATTTTCTAACCACACACAAAAAATATGTTCACAAAATATTTTATACTTCCTTGCCAATAAAGTCTTTATACTTTCATTAAAACAACTTAAAGCTTGTTTTTATTTATCTCTCATACCCTTCTTTATTTGCTTATAAACTTCTTTAAATAAAAACTTGAGCCTCTAGTGATTTGAAAAGACTTAAGTATACACTTACTCTACCAAGAACAAGAAGGTTCTAGGAAGTAAAAAGACAGAAAAGTGAGATATTACCTTATAGAGCTAGAAGCAATAAAAAATAGAGGTTTAGTAGAAAAAGGCTTATTATCCATCTTTTTATATACTGTCTTGTACTCTCTTAAAGTGTTTATTATTTTTCATGATTTTCTTAAGCGATTTTATCTACCTTAGTTTGACCTTAAATTTCTGGTAGCACAATATCGCCTGATATCTGATTGGTTAATATGAAACATATTAGTGACTGAATATAAACAAGCACCTATTGATTATCTCACATATTCTGATGATAACATTGGTAATTAAAAGAGTTGATTGGTGCCCATGTCTATCCTAATTTTCCAATTAGGTTAACCTATAGATAGTGATTACAACGAATCGAATTGGATCAGATTTTAACTAGATTCGATCTGATCCAGTTTTTATAAATATGAATCAAATATAGATCTGATTCATTTTAAACTAATCTGATTTAATTTGAAACCATAACAGTTTGATCTGATCCAATTCAAATCTGAATTTGATTCGATTCAATCTGATCTGAATTCAAATCTGATTTGGATTTAATACAAAAATAATTTAAACTAATTTAATATATTTCGAATCTGTTTTAAAGCATGTTCAACTATAACTATTTTAATTTAACTAAACTATATTTAATATATATAAATTAACCTGGTTTTATTTTAATAAAAATAAGTTTAACTAGTATATTTTCTTTCGGAAATATTTTTTGACTGTATCTCAATTTACTATTATTATCTTTGTCATTATCATTATTGCTATCTACCCGTTCCTTTTCTTTTTTCAATTTTCCTAAATAGAATTGATAAGAATTAGTAATATAAGCTAAACTTGAATTTTGTTAAATTGAATATACCTATATTATCCTCACTATATTCACTATCATTATTATTGTTACCTGCTTACCCTTTTTTTTTTCTCAATTTATCTATTTTAGCAAATAAAATTAACAAAGTAATATAAGTCAAACTCAGATCATACTAAATTGAACATATCTATATTGTTTTCACTATATGCATTATTATAATTGCTACTCATCTACTCTTTCACTTTTCTTGATTCAACTATTTTAGCAAATAGAATTAGCTAAGTAATATAAGCTAAACTCAGATTGTGTTAAATTGAAAGTACCTATATTGTCTTTGCTATATTTGTCATCATCATTGTTATTACCTACTTGTCCTTTTACTTTTCTTGATTCACCAATTTTAGCAAATAAAATTAGTTAAGTAGTATAAAGCAAACTTGGATTGTATTAAATTAAACGTATCTATATTGTCCTCACTATATTCATCATTATTGCTGTTGTTATCCACCCACCTTTTTTCTTTTCTCGATTTACCTATTTTGTTACTCACTTGCTTTTTCGATTTACCTATTTTGCTACTCAATCTCTTTTTCAATTTACCTGCTTTAACAGATATAATTAATGAAAAAACAAAAACTGATCTCGAATTGTATTAAATATATATATGCATATACATATATTTAGCTGAATAGACTCCATTGATTTAGTCCTATACATTAAATTTAAAAATTTGATTTGTTAGTATAACTTTTTTAAAAAAATTATTAATATATAATTTTTTTTTTTTACCAAAGTATTGGATTGATCATAGTAAATTATTTGTGCTTGAGCCAACTTCCGTTATAAGAATTATAAATAAAATTAGTTCATACCATATTCAATTGATAATTACAAACTAAAAAAAAAAAACATATACCCGAAAATTCTTCATATTTCACTTTTAGATTTTTATTATCTGTATTTATGTTGTCACTCATCTCAAGAACAGTGTCTAGCTTTTTTGAAATTTCTTCTCTCTTAAAATCTGTGGCAGAAGTAGTAAATGTAAATTGTTTTTGAATATCATCGGTGTATATAACTTCTATCTCATTATCAATAAATTTGACTTTATGAATATGCTAATCAAAATTATAAAGAGAGTTAAGATATAATGATCATATCAAATTTTATTAGCTAAAAAAAAATTGGAGTTATTTATTATTAAATTTAAATATTTAGCAAAAACTGATCTCAGCATGTGCAAAGAAAAATAAGTATTTATCCATAATTAAGTGACAATAGAAAGTGAAAAATAGGAGTAAGAGATGAAGGGTTAAAAAAAAAAGAAGAAGAAGAAGAAACTATATTTATAGATGCCATAATTACATATTATATATAATTGTTGTCTATTTATTATATCAATTATATATTACATCACATCAGTTCAATTTTAATTTTTTAAATAGTTTGATTTAAATGAAATTAAATAATTATATAACAATTTATATGGACTGGTACATATCTGATTTGAATTATATCGGGTTTGATCTGAATCTGATTTGAATCTGATAATTTTGTAAATTTAAAATTCAATTTGATTCAAATCTGATTGGATTAAAAATTTTGAAATTTGATCCAATCCAATTCATATTCGATTCACAGATCAATCGGATTTGAATCAAAATTGTGAACACTTCTACAGATCAAGTTCCATAAGATCAATAAGATATGAGTAACAAGTTTCCAGGTAGTGAAAAAGCTATTATTTGTTCAAGCTGAGATCTTTCTCTTCTATTATTCTGATTAAGCAAAGTTCGAGATCAAGGTCTTCTTTTTATCCTAATCAGGCAATAAGACCAAATGGTCTCTAGTTTATACCAAGCTCCAACCTTTTAATTATAGTTAAGAATGCATTTTTCTAAAAGTTGTCAAAGGATATCACAATCAATAAGAATTCTTATCATTTTCGAGACCCTCCCACTATTACAAGATAAAAGGATTATTGAAGAATCTGATCTTTTAAGTAATAAAAGATGTATACCAGTAAAATTCCTTTAACTGGATATAACTGTTGGAAGATATTGTCATGGGTTCTATAGATGACACAATTTATGCATAAAGGCCTAGAATCCAAAAACCTGAAAGATTAAGTATTGCAAGGTAAGAATCTATAAATAAGGCTTGGGTACTGATAAGGAAACTATATATATCTGATAAAGTATGAAAAGTTTAGCAAAGCTTAGAGATAGTATAGTCAATTATAAAGTAGATAGCCTATTATTAGTTAGAAAAGTATAAATAGCTACCAATGTATATCAAGAAGGTAGAACTAAATATGTAAGGAAAACAGTTCTCATTGAGAATAGAGATAAGAGTTAGTGATATACCAAAGAAACAGAATGCAATAAAGATACACTTATCTTCGGCCAAGTCAATTACCACACCTCTACCTTTCTAAATGTTTTTTATAGGAGGCATTCTCTTTTTTGTGTTATTTGTAAGTACTTGTGAGTCATCTGGATTACACAAGGCATTATGGATTAGTGACAGACTCATCGGGTTAGCCAACGATATTTGATGATAATTGAGATATAAAATATCCATGATAGTTATTTGAGTAACACTCACTACCCCCTTTCAATTTTTTTTCATAAACATTTTTTTAGAATTTCCTAATAAAAAAAAAAAAAGAAAAAAGAGAAAGAAAGAAATTTTTAATAAAATAAATACTAAAATAAAACCAAAAAGTTTGAAATGACGAGAACAAAAAAGATATGTGATGATAGATTTCTATGGAACAATCTTTCAGATACAGTAGATCCCGAGAATACCAAACCTGAGCAAATGGATTTGATTTTTAGAGAGTTAGCAAGAGTATTTAAAGAAGCAACAGTTGGAGCCCTTAAAGAAGTATGACCTGAACCTAAAGAAAATAACTGGATAAGGGTGAAGAGTTTTTATAGAAATAATAATAAGGACCCTTTCAAATAGATAAAAGCTTTCGAATAGACTACTGATATGAACAACTGGGCCAATAAGTGAAAAATTCAAATAGCATCTAGGTATCTTGCAGGTATGGCCGCTGACTGATATTAAGAGGAGAAGAACCTGCTGTTGTTCTGGAAAGAACCAGGCCAACTCTATAGCAGTTTTATTATGATGTTTCTAAAATATTTTATAACATCAGAATAATGGCACCAATGGCAGGTTGAACTAAGTATAATATGGTAAGAAGAGAATGAATGAGTTGGGACCTATGCATATAGATTTAAGCATCTGTTAAAAAAGGTTGATACCATAAGAGAAATACCTCAAGCATATATGGTATGTATGTTTCTAAATAGATTGAAGGGCAAGATGGCCTCGTTCCTATTCATCAGTGACCCTGACATACTAGAAAAAGCTATTGCAGTCATGAAAAGGGTATAAGCTGGAACCATTATGGCAGAAGAAGCCTAGAGCAAGACCATTGTCAAAGACAAGAAGAAGATATAGTTCTGAATCCAGGCTATGCTCAAAGATAAAAAAATAGAATAATGACATTGTTACAATAATTGAATAACTTGACATTGAATTACGCAAAACTTGCCTTAATCATGATGATGCAAAGTAAAGTCAATCTCCTGAGGCCAAGAGCTAATCCATGTGCAGTGCAACTGATGGTATCACCTGCTATAATTGCAGAAAATGGAGATATTACACCTGAGATTACTTGTCAGAATAATTAAATACTATCCGTGGGAACACCAATCAGTCTGAGAGAACCTTACCACAAGAACAAGAAGTTAACTATAGTGAAGTCATAGGTAATGATTATTATAAAGATATAAAAGCTTATAATATCACTAACCATTATCACTATATGATTGTAATGGACAGAGATAACCACAACAAACTTCTGAATCTTAATGAAATGGGTGACTTTATAGTCGAAATAATGAAACTGAGCAAGCTGAAATAGTGGGTATTAAAGAGAAAATGAATATATTGTGAAAATACCTGTTAGGACACTCCATAAGAAATGAGGATCATCAATAATAGAATCTGCCCCTAAGTATAATATTGTTAATAACATCTTAGAAAAATCTACAAACATCACCATTGGTCAAATATTAAGATACCTGGATCAAAAAAAGAATCTAGTCAAAGCATTGCGCAGACCAACAGTCACTGAGAAAACCCACTTTACTAATATCAAATGATTAAGAGCATCTGCTGCTAAGTGTTGTGTTAAATTTCGTGGTCACTTAATATCAGCCATAATTGATACAGGGGCCACTGTGAGCTTCATCACGAAGCCAATAATAGATCAATTATGCCTCAGGATACATGGAAAATCCACAACCTCTATCATTATCATCACTGGATATGAACCAGAACCCTAGATAATGTAAGAAACTCAAAGATCCATGTGCAAGGAACAGATATTCCATGTCCATTCCAGGTAATTGATTTAAAGAAAGCAACCTTGTTATTAAAAAATGATTGGTTCAAAACAGTTCAGGCATAAATTCATATCGACGAACAAGAATGATAATCTGATACTTGGGTAAAGTCATAAGGATTCTGATCTCAAATGATGCTTCTCGTAACTTATCTTATAAAGACAGTGATAATAATGAGAATTACTGTAATAATACTGAAGATGAATTAATGGATACCCTGTCTTACGAAACAGAAAATAATGAGGAGACAGAAGGATATTACACTGACGACATTGTGGAAGCTGAAGCAACAGATGTATTTAGTTGTGACAATAGTCCCATGGCCTATTTATAGCAAATTGAAGAGTTACTTACAACTGACAAGAAAAATGTTGGTGAAACTACCATTATATGAAAAATAAAAGAGGTAAATTCCAATGATGAACTAAGAAAAGAAGATAAAATAGAGGCTAGCAAATTGTTAGAAGGAAATAGAGATGTTTTCATGCAAACAGTAAATGAATTAGGATGAATTGAAGAGGTTTATCATGATATTGATATGGATGATACCACAGCGATCAAGTAGCAAGCATATCATGTCATGCCCAATACCTGAGAGTTCATCAGAACTGAATTAGAGCAACTGGAAAATAGGAATTTGATATGAGAATTCAAAAGTTCTTGGATCTCACCAGTCATGATTGTTCTGAAAAAGAGAGAAAAGTTGAGATTGTGTATTGATTATAGAAAATTGAATGCAGTAACACAGAAAGATGCATACCCTTTGCTTCATATTGATGACCTACTGAAGACTTTCGCCAAAGCAAGATGGTTTATCATGTTGGATTTAATAAGTAAATATTGGCAAGTTGTTGTGTACGAGATTGACAAAGAAAAGATTGCATTCATCACCTCCTTTGAAGTGTATAAGTTTAACGTAATGCTGCTTGGATTATGTAATGCTCTAGCAATATTTCAATATTTAATGGACAAGTTGCTTATGAAGTATATTGGAAAATCCATGGTCATATATCTTGATAATACTATTGTGTTTTCCAAGACCTTCAGAAATCATCTGAAATATGTCGAAACAATCTTTAACGAATTAAATAAAGCTGGTTTAAAGCTAAAACTGAAAAAGTGTATCTTCTTTTGAATAGAAATCCAGTTTTTAGAACATATCGTAGGAAGAGACAGAGTTAAACCTGATACGGGAAAAGTGGATAAAATCAAGAACTTTCCAATACTGAAAAACTTAAAGTAATTGAAAGAATTCATTGGGCTAGTATCGTATTACTGATAGTTCATCAAGAATTTTGCAATGATCGCTCGACCATTGCATTATTTGCTAAAAAAAGAAATTGAATTTGAATGGAAGGATAATTAAAATAATACCTTCAAATCTTGAAAAGACATTTGATTACTAGTTCCGTACTGTGCTATCCTGACTTTACTAAAACTTTTTTCATCCCCACAAATGCATCTGGGTTCAGACTGGGAGCAATTCTAGCACAAAAAGATGAGAACGGAAGAGAATTTGTTATTTCCTATGCCAGTTGAGGACTAACTATACATGAAAAGAATTACTTAGCAACAGAATTGGAATACTTAGCTGTTATTTGGGTGGTTAAGCATTTTCAGTACTATTATGGATTGATTCCATTTATGATTGTTACCGATTATGTGGCATTACAGTTGCTCAAGATGTCTAAGTTGACCAGGAGACAAGCTTGATGGATATTATGTTTATAGACATATAATTTTACTGTGAAATACTAAAGGGAAAAAGAGTATGATAACACTGATATGTTGTCATGTCTCTAATTAAATCTTTGAATCAAAATAAAAAAAAAAATTCTAGGAAGTTTACAGAAAAACATATAAATAACAATAAGGATAAGATCAAACAATTAGACTTGCAACATATGTATCCAATACACTATGCATATTTGAAAGTATATTTACAGATACACAAATTACCAACTTTCTTGGACAGCCAAATAAGGATGAGAATATAAAAGAAGAGTCAATTCCTTGAATTTTGAAATGGTACATTATATAGAAGAATCGTCGGAATAAGAATCACCGATTGCATGTGATTCAACAATATAAGGATGAGCCCATACTATACCTGATACATCAATACCCTTTGGGAGGACACTTTGGAAAGGACATAATGTTTAAAAAGATACAAAATGACTACTATTGATCCCAAATGTATGTAGACATATGAGCTTATGTGCAGCAATGTAATCAGTGTCAAAAGTATGAAAAAATATATGTATCTGCTTCTTTACACCCAATTTCTATAGCTATACCATTCCATTAAATTTAAATTGATTTCATTGGATCTTTGCCAAGAATACTGAGGTTAAATAAGTATATCTTAATTTCGATAGATTATATGACAAAGTGGTCAGAAGTCAAACCTGTGAAGAAAGTTGATGCAATGATGATAACTGATTTCCTATATTATGAAATCTTTTGCTATCATGGATGCCCACAAATTATTATATCAGACAGAGGATTTTATTTTCGAAACAGTATAGTAGAAGCATTATTAAAAAAAATAGAGATCACTCATCTTTTGTTAACACCATATCACCCAAAGACCAATGGACTTATGGAGTGGTTTAACTGAACCTTGTGTAGATTGATAGCCAAGCTCGTTAAGCATGTGACCAATTGGAACTTACTAGTTCCATCCATTCTTTTCACTTACTGAACTGCAAAGTATACTTTCACAAAGTTGATGTTATTTTATTTATTTTATGGACAAGAAGCCCACCAACTGCATTGCCCTAGTTTGATTGATGAGTTATTAGAGAGGACGATTCTTCAAAAAAATTTTGAACTAATAGAGCACTTACTTCAAACTCGTGAGATTGCTATCCGTAACTTGTGATAAGTTCAAGCCCAATAAAAAGCATATCACAACTCAAAATATAAGAAACATGTTGTGTTTAATATTGGGGATAAGGTATTAATATATCGAGCGGTACTGGAGCATTCTCAAAGCAACAAATTTGGACCAAAATGGCAAGGCCCATTCTATATACATGAGTGTCTTCCAATGATATATATTGGTTGCATATCTTGGATGGATAGTTATTAGCCACTTCCCTTAATGTCTAAATCCTTAAGTTGTATTACAAAGCCCATCTATGAATTGACTTTTATGAGAATGCATAAGATAAGTATTAGAAAATATCATGAGTCACATGGATAACATGATTTATGTGTAATGGCCTAGAATTCAAAAACCCGAAAGTCTGACATGAAAAATTGAGTGTCGCAAGGTAAGAAACTATAGATAAGGCTCAGGTACTGATAAGGGAACTATATGTAAAGTATAGAAAGTTTGGCAAAGTTTAGAGTTAGTATAGCTAATTATAAAGTAAATAGCCCATTGTTAGTTAAAATAGTATAAATTGCTACTAATATATGTTAAGAAGGAGTGTTTGGATGTTGCAAAAAGAAAGTCAAATAATAGCATTGTGCAATAGATTAAATGACTTAAGGCCAGCTGGAATTACAACAATTATCAAGTTAAAGCAATCACAGATTAAGTATTGAGAACCTCTTAACCTGCTCACATGTAACTCTCCAAACCATTTTCTAGGAAGGGGCAACTTCACATTACAAGTACTGAAACTGATCAAAGATATGTAGGTAACTTTCCATAGCTATAAGTTGAATAATGTTTTTAATTGAAATAATAGAAATAGTTCAATTAAAGATCATCTGATAACAAAAAAATATAGTAAAGCTATTTTATCACTCAAACACAATAAGTTGATATATATGGATTAGCTTATAAACTATGAAGCTAGAGAAGTATTGAATTGACAAATGTTTTAACTCTTACAGAAGACAAGTAAGTAACCTATTCCAAAATGGTACTTGTCAATAACAAGGAAGATGCAAGGAAACAAGCTAGGACAGCTCACAAGAACTTGAAAAGAAGATTGGTTAAAGTGGAGTCCAGAATATCCAGTACTTAATCTTAATCTTGATAAAAGATAAAAACTTTAGGTGGTCACCAAGAGCAATAATAAGTAGCAGCAACTTGTTTAAGGAAAGTTGATTCTAGGTAACAATAAAAGATGCATTAAAATAGATCATTTCAAAAGTGACAGCTCCAAAAAAAACTTAGAATTAAATCTAATACAATGTCAGGGCTGTCCAGAAGGGATCAAGACTGAAAATTGATATATTGTAGAATCAAACATAGAACAAATATATATGGTTCCTTATCTTTATACTAGGAAATCTACATGAAGAGCTCAACTTTTAGAAATCCCTTGTTCCAAGATAGCACTAGAGAAATCAATAAGTAGAACAACTCATAGAGACTTAGTAACTATACAATATGATAGAAGACAATTGGAAGAGTAGCAATCAGGAACTGGAAAGAGAAGCTCATTAAAGAAATATTAAAGAAGGCATGTATCAAACCCATCTAATTGAAATACTCAGGCATAACAAGAAGAACAATAACAATGACATAATGACCTTTTACTCTGATGCATCCTTTGTTGATTATGGAAATGAAAATATGAAGATGGATATAACATGGATACAAATTGAAGAAGCAGGAAAAGAAAGCAAGTTCCAAGCAGAAGTAACTAATTGGCCTTCATCCATAAGAGCAAAACTAGTTGTGATAGTCTCTATACTATTAGTAGTACCAGTTAACTGCAAGGTCAAAATCTAAACTGATAGTCAAGCTTGCATCTTCAAATAAAAAACTATAGAAAAGGAGGATCCCAAATAAACCCACAAAAGATGGTGCGGGACAGCGATCCTTATAGCACTCAGTGTCCTACCTGAACACAGTTCAGTGATTCTTTATACAGACAGCCAGGCAGCGATCAATGGAATTCTCAAGACACAAAAGGAAGACCCAAGGAAAATTATTAAGACGCAAAAAAACTCAAACCTCCTGCTCCAAATAACAAGTCTATGCAAACAGAATCAGATAAAACTATCACTAAATAAAATAAAGGGATACTCAAGAATTGAACATAATGAACAAGCAGACCGCCTGGCATAGATTGATAGATGGAAAGGAATGAGACTGGGTAAGAAAGTGATTGAGATTCTAAAAACACAACATGGCCCCTTAGATATAATCTCTCAATGGAACAATATTCCCACAGAAATTTCCATAAAAATGATTACAAAAAAGCTCATCCAAACAATTCACCTAGCTAAATGGAGACTTCTCAATCGAACAAGATGTAACTACAGTGAAAGAATAGTAAAAGAAATACATTGGCAGACAACCACCACTCTACTACAACCAACCA
>CAJVPT010001098.1:0-23486 GCA_910592055.1 Acaulospora colombiana
TGGATATCTTCTTTTGATTTTAGGACTAAAGGAATTGTTCTAGTTTTCTTGATTTATTAATAAACTTGGGTTTTGAGCGAACCATATTTCTTGTGAAACACTGTGTGATACTGTTTAAAGAATTCTTGATGAATCTCTTCTTGAATAATTCTTTATTATAAACCACTTCTTTAAATTCTTTCTTTGGGAATTATCCTTTTAAAAGCAATTTCACTTGGACACACCGGTCAAATATAAATTTGATCACACTATTTTCAAAAAATCCCAAGTTGAAAGACTAGAAGACTAATATTACTATACCAATTGAAACTTGAGTTTAAAAATGTTAGTAGTGATATATAAGCCAATTGAATAATCTAGAAAATTCTTATTGATCATTAATATCAATAGACATTGGCAAGATATACAGTATTTATCATCGGCGATTAAATCTGAAATAAGATACATAGATAGGTAAGTATATTTATATTTAAATAAGAATGTATTTAATTGACTATATATTGGAAGACTTTTAAGTCATTTATATAGATACCAATATATCACTTGAGTCTTTCTGATTACTTCCTTTCTACAAGCCTTAAAACTATAAAGTCTCTCTTGATGGTTTCCATTTTATTTCCATAAAGATTTAGTAAAAGTTTCTTCACTTAAACTTCTTCACAAGGGAAACTGAAATAATACAGGTATGTATCAAAAAACAGAATTGATATTTTCTCAAAAATACATATGATTGTTCAATTTCATTTTTGTTTTTTTTTTTTATTTTTACTTTTATGACATCAGCATGCTTTAGGAATGTTGATTGTCTTTGATAAAAGAAAGGGCAATAAGTCTCTAAGTAGCTTTAAAAATAGCTTTAGTTTATCATTATCTTTATTGATCTCAAATGTATATTTATGTACCTGCGTTTTACACAATATATACATGTAATTTGGAAATCAATAAAGTTAAATATGAACCCATCAAAAAAAAAAAAATATATATATATATTTTTTAAATATAATCTAATTTTTTTATTTTTTATTTTTCTATAGATTTATATTTACATTCTTTTTATTAATAATAATATTTTCTAAAGATTTGATTTATTATTATTCAATAAAATAAAATTTATATTCTAAATCAAGAACATATTTTTCTTCTTTTTTCTTCTATGTTTTACCTTTCTTTTTAACATAACACAGTAGTAGAACTTCAGATACATTAGATTAGTTTGAATTGTATAAAAATGTTAGTCAGAAAAGATCATTTCCTTAATAGTAACAAACTGTTTTTTATAGATTTAGTTCAAAGAAAATCTATACTACAAATAGCTTATATCTCAAAAGTACTTTTAAATTAATGTCTAATAAAACCCGGCTATCCGATGTATTAAAAAAAATCTCTCTTAAATACTGATATATTATTTTATTAAAATTTTGATAAATAGATTACATTAATTTTTCAATCCATCTAATAAAAAAAATTTTTTTATTTATCTAAAGTCATTAATATTTAATACAGTATTAAAAGAATATAAATTAATTGCTGACTCAAGGTATATTGTATATTTATTCCAATATGTAGTTGATTTTCTCTTTCAAGTATTTCTGATTAATAATTAAAAAATACTGAGCAACAAAAATCAAGTATAAAAGATATATTAATTATATCGAATTGCATCAATTTTTTTTATTCAAGAGAAACAAAATTTACTTAAAAATTATTAGACTATTAATACAATAACATCAACAAAAATATAACGAGAACTAATCCGAGAAAAGCAAGTCATGGTTTTACCATTTTTCCGGCATTGAGACACCTGAGGTGATCGTTACTGGCATACAAGCTTGATATATTAGATTAGTGCCATAATTTTAAATAAAAACCTTCACATTTCGGTCGTAATCATAAGTTATAAGTTTTTCTCAAACGTGTCTTGACTAACAAATGTACGACCGGTTTCCGCGCCCGGTACCAAATAAGAAATATCATCCCATGGGTGTCGATAAAGACCTTGTTTCAGTCTTCGCTGATCCAGATAGTGACCTAATAAGTGAAGAAGTGAAGAGGTGAAGAGGTGAACCATGACGATAATAATGGTTTGCAGTATTTCAATAATAATTACCGGTGAAGCCTATACTTCTTCCGAGAACAAACAATCCATTCAATGCGCCAATCTTAATATATTCTTCAGCCTCATCTCTTGTGAAGGCACCTGACTCACGCAGCAAGTCGACAAAGCAAACAGCAATAGACCCATCTAAATTAAGAATGAGCGAATCCTTTTTGTTGGTAGTTATCTCTTCAACAGCCAACGCATAGTCGAGCAACTTTGTGGCAGGAAAATTGCTCCTGGCAAAATCTTTGATGATCTCCACGCGGAGGTCAGGATTGTTGCGTGATTTAATTTTATGACCGATACCAAGGATGCTAAAAAGCGGAACGGAGGAATAAAAACATCAGTGTTACGCGAGGGCTATATTGGCGATTTCCCAACTCACAGTTTGTTTTGTCTTCGCATCGAATCGACAAATTCCCGAGGCGTTAGACTCTTATCGTAAGCACTGGTAAACTGCTCGGCTGCACCGTCAAGGGCGCCTCCGAACCGATCTCCCTATAGATGTTATTTATTTTGATGTCATTTCGAAAGGAAAATATTTCGATGGTGCAATTAGGCGTACGTTAACTTACTATCGTCAGTAATCCAGAGCATAAGCTCGATATGAGATCTTTGCCCGCACGAGCAGTAACGATAGTGTTATGAGCGCTTTAGGCATACAAAGGTGATCGGTTGATCCAGACGGTAAAATGAGATTTGAATAATAGAATGCTTGTCAATCGAGCTAAAGAAACCCTTACCCAGAGACGGCGGGACCATGGTCCGCGGTTAACATCAATATCATTTCAATAAATTTGCATGCATAGTCCGGAAGACGTCTTTTGAACCAAAGTAAACTTAAAACACCACCGATTCCAATGTTTTCCTTGAACACATCTGATATCCTCATTCCCGCATACAATAATTCCTGACCACGATCGTCACAAATAGTCGACACAAAGCTTGCGGGTTTGCGAACTAGACCAAGCTCTTGGGCCCAAGAATAATCTATTGGTACCTTGGGGATTTCTGGTTCTGGCGCGGGAATGATAATCTTTTCTGAAACAAGTTTTTGGTAGGTCTCATGTAATACCAAAGGCAATTTTTCAAAAGTTTCCGGAACAATACCGCCCGCATCTCTGAGAGATTTGTTCTTCGCGTCAGCAGTTTCCAAGTCTGATTGAGCTAAGGCACCTGCATGGCCAAATTGTACCTCGGTTGAAAACATCTTGGCACAAGTCCCAATGCACCAGGCGATCAAGGGTTTTTTGATGCGTCCTTCGCGAAGAGCGTTACACACGTGATACTCTTCGACTCCACCAACTTCGCCAAGCAAGACTAACATCTTACATGCAGGATCACTTTCAAAACGCAACAAGTGATCAATAAAAGTTGACCCCGGGTACCGATCACCACCAATGGCCACCCCCTCGTAAACGCCATCTGTCGTCCTGGAGATGATATTATTCAATTCATTGGACATTCCACCAGATTTTGACACATAGGCTACCGAGCCTGGACGATATAATTTTGATGAAACTATGTTGTCCATCATCCCTCCGGTATTACCAATTTTAAAGCAACCAGGCTTGATGCCGCCGACGGTCGCTGGGCCTACAATCAAAACGCCTCGTTTCTTAGCTTCATGAAGAATCTTTCGAGCATAACGCTCAGGAACACCTTCAGCAATAATGGCAATTGTTTTGATTTGATTGGAATACTTGAAAAATTCAAGGGTTGATTCATAAACGGAACGGGAAGAGGCAAAGTTTACGACTGTGTCAACTTCTGGATAGTTTTTAATGGCATCCTCGGGGTTATTGTAAACGGAAAGCAAGGTTTCCTTAGTTCCCCAGTAAAATTTTTGCACGTGATTTCCGCCGAATGGATAAATCATTGCGCCAACCGAGGGGACGTGTCGTTTACAAATATAATCAAAGTCCAGCATTCCTTGCACCGCGCGAGGTTGCATCCCATACACAAAAGCACGCGTTTCGTTAGTAAACGCAGCATACCATGGACGTTCTCGAGTTGTGGGATTTTCGAAAAATGTCATTCGTTCCCGTGGATTAGTGATTGGAGTCGCCTCGGCGATATTGTTGCTACTCTGTTTTTTGTCCTTATTAACGGAGTCTGAATCGAAAATTTGATCTTGCAAGGTGTTTGCCGGTTCGAGGGTTCGTTCAGAAATATTTTTTTCCAGTCCCGACCCGTGTCCCAACAATGCCAAGGGGACAATCTCGGTGATGTGAGTTTCAGGGCCAAAAACGTGAATCTCGATGCCCAGATCGTCACCCAACTGTCTCATGGCCCTTAAACCTTCTTGATAATTGGGACCACCTCGACGCACGAAAATCCTTACTCTGTGCAATAGTAATGGTTGTTTAAATTCCTTTAACGCCCGAATTAGACCCGTGAAAGTGACGGCCACGTTTGTGAAATTTGCAATCCCACCACCAATTATAAATATCTTTCCGTCCGGATGTGGCACAGGGTTCCGGGTCATCAAATCGAGTATCGTCTTTGCATACTCGTATGTCTGCGTCTCTGTTGGAGCTCCCGAATATTCACCATAGTTGGCAAGTTCACTGGAAAATCCTAGAGAGGCGATTGCATCACTATAAGACGAAAGAGTGGAACGACGATTAAAGCTCGACGCACATTTAAGCCGGGAAAAGGGAGTCAAATGGTTTACCTGTAAACAACAGAAGCACCACCACCAGCGACCATGGTCCATATTCTTCCATTTTTATTTAGAATTGTTAGCTTCAAGGATGCACCGGTTTTTGAATCTAACTCTTGTATGTATGCTTCTTCCTTGGTTGACTCTCGGCCGAAAGGTGCAGGGAATTCCATTGGCGGCCCTTGATCGATCTGGGTCTTCGATTTTCCATTATTGGCATGAATACCGGTGTTTTTTGGCGAACGAGCGATTGCCCATCTCGGCCCAGCTTCGAACTCTGCCGTTTGATCTAGTTTGGCGGCCAAATCCAGGTAATATATATTTGGAGCCTCTTCGGCGGATCCAGGATCCAACACAACCAGCGGATTAATTTCAAGGTATGTAAAATGCAGATCAACGTACACCGAATATAGACGAGAGATAAAGTCAACCAATATGTCTTTCTTGTTTTCCGGAACGTTAACCAACAACTTTTCTTTAATCTCCTGCAACGTGGGGCAACCCTCATCCACGCGAATCAATACTTTCAACGCCTTAGCGTCAACGTCACCCACATCAATACCGCCCTCATGAGTAAACAGGATGTAGTCTCCGTCGCGAACGGAATTGATGTTGATGTAATATTCTGTGTGCGAGGGATGGGAAACGAATGGCTCGATGAGGAAAGTTTTCAACACTCCAGTTACATGATCCACCTGAAAAACACATTGATTATTAGATGATGTTTACGTAATGTAGTGATCTCCTTTTTAATTCACCTGAACTTCTTTGCCGGCTCTTTCGATAAGCCACTCTTTGACATCCTTCCAATCAGCATTCAATAGCAACAGTCCCGACTTTCCACGTCTTTTTATGAGCTGATCTGGTTTCACCACCAACTTGTCGGTCAATAACCAAGGATGCGTGTTTTCCAAGGTATCTAGGGTTCGAGTAACATGATTGTTGAAGACTATTTGAGGATTAATATTGGTTGCGTCTGCGAGGATGGAGGTGTCGAAAGAGACGTGAGCAAGTTTGGAAACTGGTGGTGCAAATTTGGACGCGTCCGAGGTCTCAAAGAGAAATGGGGAGCGAAGAAGCCAATGGGACAAAAGGAGTTTTCCATCGTACTCTCGAATTGCTTTCGCGGACATCTTGATCAGGAAGGTCGGTGTTTACAATCAAACATTGCGACGAATGATTGTTCCATCGGTTTTATATTAGATCTGGTTGAAAAAAAGTGGTGTCGATCCATAGACATTTCACATGATAAAGTGGGTAATCAACCAAAAAAAATGTCCATTTAAATAGGATAATAGAATTTTGAATTCAACTTGAGATTTTATTGGCAACTATATTAATACTATTAACTGTTTTGGTATTTTTTGCAGATTGACGTATAAAAGGCTGCATCGTTAATGCTCGAAAAACGAAAAAACTTGTGCCAATATATATATATATAATATTTAGAGTTTTAATTTAATTAAACTCCGCATAGAATAATAATAATTGCGACTTGATTTGTATCATATGGGCAAACATTCTAAAAACGTATCGTATCGCGCATACAGCGTGAAAACGAATGGGGCAACACGTGAGGTTTCTGAGTCGATGAAATCGGTAGGGAAGCACCCATTCGTTCGGCATATTGCGTTATGATTTCAAAAAATTCGAGATTCATTGGGCATTACGTCAAAGGCGGGGGGGAATTTTGAAAAAAAAGAAGAAAGAAACTTACTGCGCAGTATCGCAAGGTACTGCCAAATATGGAGATACTGCCTCGATTCCTATCAATACATTTCTTTGAAATTTTATTAAATATGTTGTTACAAATAAGAAATGAGGAAAGTAATAAATGGAAGATACATGGAAATGGGTTTTACGAGCGTAAAAGTTTTAAGGGAAACGCAGAAGCAAAATAATAATAATAAAATGAAATATAGTTATAGCTGAGGAAAAAAAAAGATGCGAAAAAAAAAAAACCAGGAAAATGATGTAATTTCATCAATACAACACGAAAGAAGTGAAACCCTTCTTTATCCCAATTCTAACAATAATGTTGACTTTTAATCAGTTTATAAAGTTGATTACAGCGGCGACGCCAGCCATGGCAGCCCCAAAGCCTTGAACGTATAACGTGGGGGCTGCATTCGAGGAGGAGGAAGAGGGGCTGACAGTTGTGGTAGAAGTTGGGGCAGTTCGCGTGAACGTGGTTGGATTTACACTGAAGGTGTCGGTGGTGGCGGTGGCGGTGCTCGTTTCTGTTCAATGCAAGAAAAAATGATAGGATTTACAGAAACAAATTGTGAATTGGTGCCATGAACTCGAGAATATAAACTTACGTGGACTGGTCGTGACTATGGGAGTCGTGGTGGTGGTTAAGGTGGCAGATAAGCTCGAGGTCGAAGTGGTCGTGGTCGTGGTGCTCAGTTGAGCATTGATTGGATTCAGAGGTGACATTGCAAAGAAGGCAACGATAACACTCAGGATTACAAATGTGAACGATTTCATTTTTTTTTTTTTTTTCTAGCTCGAGGTATAAATTAAAACGTTAAACGAAGAAATTTTTTATGGAGGTGTGAAGATTGCAAGTGGAAGAATTCGATGCCTGCTTTTATAACCTTTTATCAGTAAATGATGTTATTGGCATGCACGGTGTATCGAACGCCCTACATGATATGTAATTTTCAGAGTAGAGGTTAGCGTGAAATTTTTCATCATTCGTCCTATCTTTAGAAATCGAATCAAAATACCGAAATCAAAGACAATTATCATAGTAATTAATCGCGACAAGAGAACGAAGTTTTGGAAATTCCGGTCCAAGAGATTACGCATACATTACGATGTTATTTGTAATATGAAATCTACGCCCTATTTCTGATGTGAATATGACGTATTTCAGCATCTTTCTTTGTGAGATTATTAAGACTTCGTTTCTTGGCTAAGCCGATTTTAGTAAAATTATCATATGTGCATAAGTATCTACACTTAAGATCAGGTCACGTGAAATGATCGTATTAAGAATTATGTGGTGTACTTATAATCAAGATTATATTTATTATTATTATTATTATTATTATTATTATTATTATTACAATTACAATTATTACAATTATGATCATAATTGCGTTAGAAACAAATAACCAAAAAGCTCGAACTTTCGGAAAATACGGATTTCCGTTTTCAGCAAATGTCTATGAATTGTCCTGCGTAGTCCACCGCTTCCGCCGATAAATGTCGTGCTCGATCCACGTAGAGGCCTTTTAATGTTCCCACTTTTGCGTACTTTAAAAGGATTTCAAGATGTTGATCGTTTATACACTCGCAATAAGAAAGATCCAGGATTTTTATTTTTGCCACGGAATTGATGAAAAATTGTTCAAGGCTTTCCGGGGTAAATACCCAATTTGACCATATTCGTAGGATTCTCAATGACGATGGGATATGTTTCCCAAGCGAAGGTAGAATTTCGTTCGCATCAACCTCACTCTCCCTATCAATCTCAAGCCAACCCTTTTGATCTTCCGCGATGCTATCAATGGAAATATTCTTCAACTTCTTGCAGGATTCAAGCAGGCGGTAGAGGATATTGAATTGTCCGTGATCTATTGATAATTTGAACACTCGGAGATTTGGGCAATACGAGGCGATGGCATGAATAATCTCGTTGGTATCTGCTGTTATCAGTTCACTCAAAGAGACCTCTCGAATGCTGGAATTGGCCGCTTGCAGATAGAGCACGAGCAGACCCCTCGGGACAAAGGTGTCTTGGATTGTGATCTCGCGTAATTTTTTCAGTTCCGGAATTTTTCTCGTGTCACCGGAGCTACACTTCAAACTTGTACTGATAGCGCAATCGGCTATCATCAGTGTCTCCATCTGATCACATTCCAGCAGTGATCGAAGATCTTGACAATCGAACACGCCACCCAGTAGCCTAATGTGTCTCAACGATGACTTGCAACTCGTGAGTGCCTTGACAACCATCTCGGCCGTGTCAAAGCAGTCAGCCAAGGTGACGTCACATAAACGAATTTGAGCATGTATGAGCGCGACCAAGGCTGACAATTCGCCTTCCGTTCGTATGATGGACACAGATAATTTACGTATTCCCTTTGAAGTTTTCGACAGGAGTTGAAGTAATTCGGTTTTTTCAAACATCCCATAACATTCGACTTCCCTCAAATGGGATATGCTCAGTTTTGCACCCGGGTATGAGAAAATTTCGGAAATTGACGCTTCATTCCTTGGTGATCGTAGGGTCATGTCCACAATGACATGATCAATGGCTGATGATCTATTTGTGAAGAATCTGCAAAATGACTTTTGTTTTTCTTCCCACGCAGGAATTTCTCGCTGGTTGAGGAGAGTCTTGGATGAAAATTTTAGCCAGTGCCGGACCGCCGCTCCTATTCGAGAAACGTTTAACGTCCTCAGGTATTGAGGGTAATCGAAGCAGGGGACGTTTGAGGAACGTATGAAATCGCTTGATCCACTCAAGATTTCGTCCAGCTCCTTGTTCGAACAACATTGCAGATACGAGTTTATCAGGTGAATTGATGATACCAGAGGGATTGATCGAAACGGATCTCGCCATAATATTGGAACAATATTTCGACACCAGTGTCTGTTGATTAAAAGGCAAGAACGCAAGGATTGACGATTGTTATGAAAATTCTCGGCAATCTCGATGATGCATAGGTACGGAAGTGTTGCTACTTGCAACATTATGAGAGACGGAATAAAATGAATAAATTATTTTTTTTTTTTGTATGTACAGTGTATCACATGCTCATGTCCGAACTTGGTGTTCATGTTGATCATTGCTACACCAGCATTGGTGTTCCTTAAAGACATTGTCAAGGATTCCGTGAATAAACAATTTGCGAATTTTAAATACCAACATGATTCATCACAGTTGCGTCAGAAATGAAAGCTTTTCGACGGAATGCATCCCTTGAGAGTAACGCCCAATTTACGCACATTATGACACAGCAAGTTTAAGAGGTAACATTCCTCCCTTTTTCGTCGTCCTCCGACGCCTACCTTTATTTTTTCATTTTTTTTTATCGATTTCCCAACTACCGTGTCCCAAAATCTATCGCGATCTGAGAAAGTGGTTTCTTTTATTCTCGTATGGTCACATGATTATACACGTGACAAGTTCCATATAAGTACCTAATGAAAGTCGAGCCGGTGTAGATTCCTTTCACCAGCATGGGCGAATCCGATGGTCAGGCTTCTAAAGAGAAAATTGCATCATCAATGACATCACATGCGTCTTTTTATCGAGGTCTCAAGTAACCTGCATTCTCTACACAAAGTTTAGTTTCGGTCGAGAGGCCCAAATACCGGGCCGGGCGTAGGCCGACGGCGGTCAAGGTTTACACGGTGAACCATGAATCCAGGTATAAAATATGCAACCAAAAAGTTAACTGAACGCGGTGGCGCGACTAATGACCCGGTCGTTTGCGTTAATAGGTATTTGGTGGTCGAGAACGTGCCGGCACTAAACTTGAAAAAAGAATTGCTCGAATTGTTCGCACTCTACGGAACCATCGAGGAGTAAGCGTGCGATTCTATATTGATTCGATTCATAATTTCGGTATCGCATCTACAACTGGCCTCGATTCCTTTAGATATCGATACATGGACGATTATTTGTGCGAAGAATTCACAGATGTTTATTGGATAAAATTTCAGTCGATCGCTGAAGCTAGGTAACCTTCATCCAACGAAACAGTGTCATGATGTTGTCCGCACAATGATGCTATCCAACTTTCACAACTCATTTCCAGAGTGGCGAAGAGAAAGGCTGATGATCACGTCTTCTTCGGTTCAAACCTAAGGGTCCGATACGGACCCGAATATGAATCTATCGAGGACACACGACAAAAATTGGATGACCGACGTAAGGTGATTGATATTAAGACCCAAGAACGCAAAATTGAAAAGCGACTTGAGAAGAAGAAAGAAACGCAAGGTGGAATGAGATTAAAAATTTTTTTTTTCTTTTTCTGTCCAGGTCAGAGTATGAATTTATTCAACTCTGTGTTGCTTTTTTTTCTTTCGGGATAGGTTTCTCCCAACCCTCAACATCCGCCACACAACCTGCCTCTCTTACGCCGTCAATACATAATTTTCCGCAATTGGAACCTTCTGCGTATAGCTATGGCAATTATAATTACGCGGAGTATTATTATAATTACCCGTACGCAACATACGAGGCGTATCAAAGGTTGGTGAAATCCAATTTTCCGCCAGAATGGTTCTTAAAAAAGATCGAAACACGTTCACCATATAACTAACATAAGTAATTAGTCCGGAGCCCCCAATACCCGGTATGGATTACCAGTCTTCACTTTCAACAAGCTTTGCGGTCACATCCTACCAACCGCAACACATTCTGTCCGATGTAAAATTTTTCGAATCATCTTTTAAGTTTTTTGTAAGCTCGGAAAGCTTTGCTCAATCGGTCTCGCTTTTCGGGGAAGTATTTTAGGATTCCCAGTCGTCCACAGTCCTCTCGATACGCCAACGGTTGAAAGAAGCATCAACCGTGTCAGCAACATCTCGGACAAGAGAGGACGGTGATGGTAAAGTAGCGTCGTCTTCCGATCAAGGAGTTCAAACTCCGGAACCGAAAAAACGTCGAAGGATATGAACGGTCGTTACCGGTGTTACAGGTAATGAATCGGTTGTCATCTATCTTGTTACTCTGTACGAAGCATAATTTTTCCGAGGGTCAAAGTTTTATGAAATAACAATAAACAATTGATTTTATTTTAATAAATACATGTCATGGTATTCAATTTGTTTCTTGCACAATCAACTCATGATAACTAAATACATGAAAGAATCTAAAATTGTATCTATAGAATATGCAAAGGATCTATGAGCGGGATAATAAATAAAATGTGAATATCTATACAAAATTGGTTACTCTTTTGGATGACACCTTCGTATAATTTGTAGAGGTGGGTTAGGTTAAGCAGATGGGTATGGTCCCGCGTTCAATGTAACCAATTACTTCCTCCCTAGTGAAAGCAACCTTCCAACCATCTTTCTCCTCTGTCATCGATTTCTCCACCAACTTCACCAACCTATACACGCCGCCATTATATGTGGTCTTAACCGATCCGCGAGCACCTGCCAATTTGACGATTTCTCCTTGCCATTCTTCAATCTCGGTTTTACGACCTTGCTTAAAGTCCCTGGACATTGATGACACGGAAACGGGATCGCTCCTCAGTAGATTAATTACCACCGAGTTTAATACCCAATTAGGGGACAGCAACAGGTAAGGAAGCAAGTGTAAAGATAAAGAGGTGTTCAAAAAAGACGGTAACCTACTCGCCGGCACGAGAGGCACGATCTTGTGATGTTTAAACACCTCAAATGCCTCCCACATGGATGATGCCAATATCCTTCGCCACCTTTTACTTTTGATAAACTGCGCGAAAGGTAATCCGCTCAAAGCCACTATGGCATCAGCGAGATTCATGACTAGATGGCCGTACATGAAGCTCTTTATGTGGTTGCATATGTAAACGGTGAGTTGAGATTGTTGGAAGATTTGTTGGATGGGAGGAGTGTCGGGCGTGGGTTGGAGGTAGATGAAACCCTCGGATTCTTGAACGAATTGACAATCGGAGAGGTGATAGATGGATTGCATGATCATGCCTTCGATGATCTTTGTGTTTGGCAATGCGACTCGAACAAGTTCCGAATTGTGATAGCCATTGAGTGTCACGACCTTTAAAAGGACAAGGGAATTATTGAGCGAGAGGAGAAACACGCCAGAAATTTCAAGGATCACTCATTCATCATACGTACCACCGTCTTCCCATCCAACTCCACTATCTCTTGTAAAACTTCAACGACCTGGTTTCCTTTCATTGTGATCAACATGTAGTCGGGGTTAAAATCCACAAGTGCCTTGAGGTCTGTGGTGTAATCGATCTGATCTCGAGGAACGGCAATCTCATAGTCGTCGAAGGTTTTCACCTTCACGTGTTGCACTTTCTCAAAGTCGTAATCGTTGTTGGTCGGATGACCGACGAATAAGAATTTGTTGATGTTATCGTGTTGATATTGTGGTTGGTGATTGTGGTGGAGGAGGTGGGTGACGAGGAAGTAGGTAATTGGGTCGGAGCCCAGGATTGCTATTGCCACCATGTTGACTGTTCTTTTTTTTTTGAGGATTATTGTGCCGAACACAATTCTTGGGAGAAGGGATTAGAAGATTATATTTATATGATTTTTTTTTTTTTTTCTTTCCTTTTAATCAAAGTACAGATAAATAGCCACTCTGTCTACATGCATGCATGCATGCGTATGTGCAGACCAACACTAATATGTCAACAATCAACTATGCGCTCAAAGTCTTTGCATATAGAACACTCATGGAATTCGTATCGCGACTACTGCGTTACGAGCCTAAATCCGTTGACCTTATTCGCCTTTTTCGTGTTTATTGAATCCATCGGGAAATGGAAAAGGGTCTCATAATAGAAAGCAAGAATCCTCGTGAATGAGTATCATGTCAGCTGCGTGGATCGCAAGGGTGATGTCGAACATGTGAATCACTTTCTGTGTATGCTTGTGTGTGCCTCACCCATAGGTCAAAGGTGAAATGAGATGGTGAGAATTGAAATTCTTCAATCAATCTAAAAATAGGAAATAAATTTCCAAAAGAAATTTCGGTCTGCCGTAGCACACACACTTTTCACTCTGAAATTTTCGTTACACGCGAATTACAGTACATCACGACCATTTCCCGCGATACGTTAAATCGCGAAAGTATGCGCGTACGAATTGTACGGTTGTTCTCCTACCATCAGTGTTCATGAATTCCATTGCGTATCTGATTCAAGTTCGAAGTGTAAATCGATAAAAGGGCGCGGCGCTCGTCAATGCATCCTTTGTGTCACAAAGTTATCAATTGAAAGGGTCAAATAAAGAAAAGTACATATACGGTATGTGCACCAATCTAATCAACTTCATCTTATGCGACCTGCGACCTAATGACATTGAAGAATCTTGTTATAAGGAATTAAAGGAAATATAATATGTCGAGACGGTCATTTTAAAAACACCTGAAATACTACACCTTTTCCAGCTAACGGCAAAAATTTATGACTTGTATAGTTGATAACGAAGCGACCGACCAATTTACTCGATAAGTTATTATTTGCCACCAACAATAGGAACAATCAAGTGTGGTCAATTACATGCATACGCACACAGATTGTACAATCGACCTTTCATCTGTTGCACCAAAGCATCACATGTGTTCTCTCCTCCTTTAGCCGTCATTCTCGGCGCGCAGGCTTTTAATGCAAATTATTACATATCACATTTCGTCTTCTAAACCTACGCAAGAGACTTCCGTCCTTGAGCGCGTGTTACGAATGAAGGAGAAAAAGAAGATTTCAAATATTTCCGTAATCGTGTGAAATTCAATGCAAGCGGAAGAAGCTCATTTGGCAGTCCAAAAAAATCAGCGGTGAGAAACAATTGCAATGCGTAAATATGTGATTGGTTGTTTGAGGTCCAATTGGGAAGTTCATGAGTCTTCGTTTGAGATAAAGAAGATACTTGATCACGTTGATGAAAAGTGAACAATGTTTTTCAGCAGACTTTTTTCTGTTTCACCCTTACTTGTACCGTATGTGATCACTTGATCTCGTCAAATTGAAATTGGTTTTGTATCGCTTCCTCATACGAAACTCTCGTGACAAAAATTCAGAATTTCGATTTAAATGAATGCATGGACGTGCATCAATGCATGGAATGCGGATGAATTCCCCCCCCCCCCCTTCACAAGGAAACATTTAGTAGTACCCGATAGGAGAACGACGTCTTTATCTATACGAACTCGTATCCATCACAACTCATGGTGTTTTGACACTGGCCGAGCAAATTGTGGCGTCAAATAATGTGACCCCATGCAACCATACTCACCTGATTCCTAAATCTGTGATAAGAACTTCACCATTCGAGTTTATTGGTTTAAAAAAATGAAATATGGATATTTGATTCGTGAGTATAGGATTCTCCTTAGACATCATTTCCAATCATTCTTACTTGCTTAATGTCGTCTCCGCCTTTTTTGCGTAATCCTATTTAATTCATACGTGTATCTTTTTAAATTTCTCAAAAAAAAAAAAATAGAAGACAATCCGCAAACGACACGCCTCCTCCCTCCTTCGAAATTCTTCCAGCTCGTTCTCTCTTCCGTACAAACTTCATGTTTCATTGTAATCGGTACACGAGAGGAGATACTGGGATTTCTCGAATCATATGCGGGTGTTCCAATTTTGACAAGAACCGATGCTGCTCCGAACGCCGATTTTAAGACTCGGTCTAAAATTCAGATCACCATTACGCCCTACACAAAAAGACCCATTGGTCCCACTGCTCTTGGTACAAATGTGTCATTTAATTGGTTGAAGGCATGGTTACCTGGCTTCAAATGGTGTCTGGAGTTTAAACATGCCGATTCTTTTAACCTCGCTTCGGGAGAACACTGTGAGACTATTGTTGGCGAGAGACTGGAGGAGGTGAGTGCTAAAAAGAGGTGGGAGATATGGGCAGAGAATGTTAAAATGTGGAATGTAAATGCAGGAATTCGGTTAGGGGAGATTAAAGAGATTTTAAAGAAGGAAAGTTGGCATTAGTATAGATGTGCATGTGTGCTCACTAATCATCATCAATATTAACCACTTCTTTTTGGAATCGGGATCAAGGGCCTACAGTATATTGCTTTGTTTCAATATTATTTATTGTTGATTGTATGAAAATCTAAAATGCACATATAATGCAATGTATTCTACACATTGTCATATTCCAACCATTTGTAATTCATGAATGTAATTAGAAAAAAAAAATAATTAATTACTATTAATTGGAGTATTATTGTTAATTTTTTTTTTTTTTTTTAAAAAAAAGAAATAAATAATTAACATTAATTGAAATAATATTAAATAAATATTTTCAATATTATATTGATTATTATATGCTGTAACATTTAATTTGTTTATTTTAATATATCATATGAGAAGTTTATTAAACTAGTTCAAATTAAACAAACCAAAATTTAAATTAGATATTTTAAATCAGATTTAAAGAACAATGCTTTACTTATTTAATAAATTGATATTATAACTTTATTTATTAGAATTATTATTAATAGTTTATTATATTTAATTATTCTAAAAAAAAAATCTTCAATTCATAGTTTCTTCAAAAATTTTTTATTCACATTGGTAATTTTTTTTCAAAGAAAATATTTTTTGGCTTTAATTTATTTAAAAAAAACTTATTTATTTCTAAATAATAATGTTTCTTTAAAATATTTAAAATTTTTATTTTTTAATTAATATATAAATATACTAATTATATTTTTTGTATTAGTATTATATTAAAAATATTGATTTAAATAAAATTGTTTTTCTTACAATTAATTCAATTAAAAAAAATTTTTTTTAAAAAACTTTTCTTTTTAAATTATTGATAATATTATCAAAATATATAAAAATAATTAATAGAAACTTATTTATATTTCAAAAACTAATCTGTTTTATATTAATTAATCATCTTTATACTATTTATTATTTTAAATAAACAAAATTTTTAAAGAAAATTATAAAAGTATAATGTTTAAAAAATATAAATAATTCAATTTTTTTAATTATTAAAAATAAAACTTTTAATTAAAGAAAATTATAATAAAAAAAAAAAGAAAAATAATAATAAATTTTGAAAATATTTTGAAAATTGATTTAAAGATAAAATTTTATTAATTAAAAAGTTAAAAAAATTTATATACAGTATAACAAATTTTTTTTTTTATACTTACAATCAGATCAGTATAACATATCTTTATTGTATATATATAAAAATATTTACAAGATATTTTGATTTTCACATATTAACTCACTTATTATCAAAAAACTATTTTTTTAGATATAACTTAAGAAATAATATTTTGTTTCTTTACTGACTTGAATAAATTCTTTAGTCAATAAAATTATTGTCTACAGATCCTTACTATAGATTATTCTAAATTTTATTTATAGTTAAAAACTAAATCATTTAACTCATGACAAATTCAATTTTTAATATTTTCATATATTTCTTTTTTTCCTTTTTCTCAAAAGCTTCCTACTTCAAATCTTCTAAAAATATTGTAAGTTCTTTTTGCTCTTATATAATCTGTACATTAAATCTATATTCAAGTCTTTTGGATCTTTTATTCTCTTCAATAATATTTTATTTCTTTTTTTACTTTATTATTTTAATACAGCATTAGAAAATTTTTTTGATAAAGAACACTGAAAATCTCCCACCTATTAAAAATTTTCCAGAAATTTTTGAAAAATTTTTGAAAATTTGTAAGACAAGAATAATTTCATTAATTTTAATAATAAAAAACTTCAAAGATTTTTTATTTCAAAAAAATTTCAGAAATATTCAAAGTAATAATATATATATTGAAATAAAATTAATCAATAAAATACTGACTAATTTTAGTCAATCAAAAATTTAATTTATAAATTGTCATAATTTTATTAATATGATTTCAATATTATTTCATTTTTAAAGCTATGAAATAATTTTCGAAAGGTGACAAAAAGTTGTATGTGGTCCTAATATAATATAACTTCTTGGGATTTGTGTTATATAAGATCTCTAAAGTCCTTTCTTTTTTATTAATATTAAATAAAAGAAAAGAAATGTGTAACATGTTTCGACAAATAATTTCAGGTTCAAGCTCTGGTGAAAAGGATATTTCGAAGTCCTCCAAAAAGCCCAAGAGTACTTCTGATATTCCAAGTTAAGCTGAAATGAAAACAGAACCATCCTGAAAACAATTACGATTCCCTCAGTTATATTCTAGAATCTTTACCTACCAAAAGTTTGCTCAAAGAATCTTTAGATATATTAAAAAAAATGTAACTATTTAAATAAATACTAATTTGTATATTTAGTTTCTAATATAGTAATCAAGAGGCTTTTGGAGTCTCACATAAGTCTTTATAAGAAAATTGATCAGTTATTAAAACATCAAAAAGCCATCGAGAATAAGTTTACTCATCTAGAAAATGAAATTCACATGAGTTAATATTTAATTATTGAATAGGATTTCATCAAGATAAGGTTTAATTTTTAATCTTCAAAGAACTTTAATAACATTTTAGATTCTATAATAGCATGTAATCGAAAGTATTGTGAAAGAAGTCTTTTTTGAAAATATATATGCAGATCCTGAAGATTTTTGTTAATATATAGAGAAATATTTTCAGTGTAAATATTTAGAATTCTTTAAAAGGCCTCATAAAAAAACATTATAAGACATATTATGAGAAACATATTTAGCAAATGGTAATTATTGCAGTTATTAATAATATAAATAAATTTATTAATAATATTGTTTATTTAATAGCTTGAGAGATAACACAGATTGCTTCGAGGAACCATGACTTCAAAAATCCAGATGCAATATTTTTAGTCTTTAACAAAAACTCCCTGAATACAATCAATACAAATGCAACTGCTATTGAAATTATAACCTGAAAAAAATCGTGAAAAATCTGAAAATGTTTTAAAAATTTTCATGTCTATCCTAGGGGAGGAAACCAAAGTGTGATAGCATATATTCTCTAAAAAGTCTAGTCAAAATAAATGTCAAGAAACAAGTTGCATTCGCTATTACAATATGTCAAATGATTCTAAATCTAAGTAATGAAAGTATTTTAATTAATAAAGCATTAATTAAAAGCAAAATAGAAAAAAATAAGATAAGATTTAAAATTAATCAAAGTATTATAGAATTATTTGTTTACTAATAATATATTTTAGGAAAAAATTAAAAAGAAAATCATATTTATGAAAAGCAATTCAAGCAATGAAGATCAAGAAATGCATAAGCAAGAAGATATTGAAATTCAAAGTACTCCAGAAGTAGTAAAAAATGATAAAAATGATTTATAATTACAACTAGAAAATGTAAAAATAGAAAGGTTTACCTTAACAATAAGTGATATAAATGTAAATGATTAATAAAAATATATAAAAAAAGTAATTTTCAATAAATAAATTTTTAAAAATAAATATTTTAATAATAATATAAAATTATTTTATTAAAATTTAAAATATTCAAAAATCTCTAGAGTTCTATATATAAATTTATACTTTGGAGACTTCTAATAATAATAAAGTACTTTCAGAGTTTTATGCCTAAAAATCTCTGGAGATTTTTGTCAAAAAATTTTCCTGATAAGTGGCTGTTTCAAAGATCCTCCTTAAAGTTTTTCCTTATTTTATAACAAAGTTTATTAATTATGCTCTATATGAATGCCAAAGGAATTTTGAGTTATGCTTTAAGGTAATTCTTCAAGAAAGTGATTTTATTTTCTTCTATATATTTATAGATAGTATTGAAAAGGCTTCTATCAGATTGTAAATTTCATTTAACTGTCTATTTGTTCAATTAACAATTATAAGGTGAATTTTTTTCTTATTTTTGATTTCTTTACTAATATAATAATTGATTTTTTTTCTTGCTTTTTATTATATATCTTCTCTAACTTCTTTGATAGTCAGATATTCAAAAAGATGTTTTAATGTCTCTTCTTTAAGTTCATATATTGGACAAGTTATTATAATATAAATATTTGATTTTCTTTTCTTGAGTATTTGTAATACTAAAGATTTATTGTGGATTAAGTTAATTAGAAAACTTTTGTCTTTATCATCTTTAAAAAAGATATTAAAGGTATTGAATAGATTAAACTGATTCTAGAAAATTAACTAATTTATAATTTTATCATTTTAAATCAACAGTTTTTAAAATTTTTTCTGTGTTATCCAACCTTTTTCAATTCTTTTCCTGTTGAACATTTTGATGAATTCTCTAATACTAATTTCTATTGTATGTTCTCTTTATGTAGCTATTGTAAGGATTTTTCTTAATTTTAATAATTTATATCAGATTATCAACTTTTTATATCTAGCTTATTTAGCAAGTAGATTTACTTAATTATTGAACTTGTTGATCCCATAAGTCTTAATCTTCATAATTTTCAAGATAAGATCTTTCTTTTTTATTAGATTTTTAACTTATTCTATATTGGCCAATTAATGATCTTTGTCTATCTCCTTATTAATATTTCTATTTGTGAATAGATAGACTTTTATATCTTAAATGCAATATTACAATTAGTGAAAATTAAGGCTATTATATTTCAAGGAACTATATATTGTACAGTAAAAATGATCAATATTTCTATCCTAATTATCAATAGCTATATTAATACTATTGTTGAGAATTGTTTTTCAACTTTGTTATCCTCTATTAAAACTCAAGAAAACTCCATTTCAAGTTCACTATATTTTGTTTATTTTTTATAAAAGCTATTTATATAAAAAGTAAATAGATTAGTTATACTCCTTCTATTGTGTTTTAGGATATCTGTAAATTTATTTATATATTTTTCTGATTGAATAACTTGTCTTATTAGCATGGCTTTCCAGTTTTTTACTTGAATTTTTATTTTTACAGGTTTGAAAATAGATGAAGTTAATATCTATTACCTTATAGTTATTTACCAATTTGAAAAATTGCCTGATATAAGAACTTGTTTTTCTTTTTTCTAATTTTATATCTATTTGATCATGAAGGAAGACAAATTTTTGATAGGACTACTTCTAATACTTGAGATGATCTATCTGATTGAAATAAGGTATAGTTTATAGTAGAGTTATATAATAACTGATATAGAATGAATTAGATTTTGTTGTTTGAAAATGACATCTTTTCTAATATATCAATTAAAAAACTGGAATGGACTATCCAGTATATTTTCTTTTTATCTGGGTATACCAAAAATATTTCAGTTTGCATGTTATAGACAGTTCAATCTAGTTTATATAATAATTTTCTTAAGAGATCTTAATTCTCTATTACCTTTTTATGAATTTTTTTGTATCAGAAAGTGACTAGTTCTTTGCATTTGTTAAAGAGAAACTGAATTGCTCTTCATTCCTTAAATATTATTATAGTTATGTTGATTATTTGATCTAGAAACATAATCTTATACTTATGTAATGATATTGACTTAATAAATAAGATACCTTTTTAATAAACAAAGGTTTTTTTCTACCTCTAGCTTTGAAAGATGATTTGTAGGTCTTTAATCAGAACTAATATTGTAGCTGCCAGATTATCTTTAATTAGTTTGTGTGAGTTCACAGAATTATCAAAGATGTTTTCAGGTTTTCAGTCTTTGATTTGGCTCTGTTTCAATTGGATTATGATAGATATATCAAAGATCTCACTAATATTGAGTTGGCAAAATAGTATTAATATAAAGTATGACTTTTCAATTGTATTTTCTAGATACTTTTAAGACTATATATTTCTTTATTATGAATATAGCTATTTAAAATTGTTTTGCAAATTAGGGTTTTGTTCTTGAAAATCTTTTGAAATATGGTTATAAGATTATCACATATCTTCTTATTCAGATATATATATTGTATTCTATATTGTATTCTTGAAATTAAGACTCTCTTAATAATATATAGAACATGTTTTTCTATCAATTACTTCTTAGATATTGTTTAAACTATTATTTTGATTTCTAATTTTATTAACCCAATTATGTTTTAATTTTTCTGTTTTGATTTTAATTAGATATTAAGGAATTTGACCTAATCTTTTTTATTAATCTCATAAACTATAGTATTTTTTGTCCTAGTTTGAACCATTCCAGAGCCTTAGGAATTTTGATTAATGGTAAAAATAATTGACTTTTCCATATTAATTTATAAGTCTTTGTTATATAAAACTTTTTTGCTTTTTTCAAAATACTTTTTAAGTCTTTCTTTAATTTGATAATCCAGGTTATGATATCTATATAGGCAATTACTACTTGCTTTAGAGAGAGCTTAATCTTTTTTTCAAGTTTATGAAAATTGTGTGATTATTTTTTTCATAGTATAATTTAGATTAATGTTTTGAATTTTACACAGCAATGGATTACAGAAAATTCTCTATAATAGTAAAGAGATTGTTTCTTCTTGATTTATACCATATTTTGCAACTATTGTATTAGAGAGTCTATTGAAAATGATAATACTATAACTTCTTTTTTTAAAGAGATCTATTGTAATCTCTTGATAATTATTAGAAATAATAATTAGATATAGTCAATTCTACTGTATATTATATTATTTACCTATATAAATGTAGTATTTTTTTCTTTTCAGGAGTTTTGAATATCTATGTAATTCTAGTCTTTTAGAAAGTTGAAAAGCCTATTTTTAGCTTTTCAGTATTTAGATATTGTTTTATTAAAGAGTAATCAATATGCTATTGGATTGATGACTATATTAAAATCTCACATAATTATAATCTTAAAGTGATTTATTTGCTTGTTTAGGATTTTATTTTGAAATAGCTGTTGCAATTAACTATTAATAGTTTTATCTAATATCAAATATTTTTGATAGATACAAAACATACATATTGTTGATAAAAAGTTAACTTCTATTATGTAACCTTTTATTTTTTCAATAAATTCTAGTTTTTTTTCAATATTTTTATTAATGAGAAGTTCCGTTCTAGATTTTTTAGATTTTTTATTATTGCTATTGTAAAAAAACTTGTATATTTGTTATAAGATAAAGGCAAACTCTATTACTTTATTTGTTAACTTAGTTTTACAGATATCTAAGATATCTATATTGAGTTCTTGTAAAAGTTTATATAATATTTATTAATCCAGGCTAATATTAATTTCTCAAATATTATGTATTCTAATTGAAATTGTGTTAGTTAGTATAGAATTATCTATAGTATACTTGTTATATAGTATATTTTCTTTTTCAATTTTATTGATAGTATTCTTTTTAAGTATACTAATGAAATTATTAAATGATATGCTATATATTATACTGTATAAGAAAAATTATATTGGAATCTACTGTTTTCTTTGAAATTGAATTTTTTTTCCAAAATAAGCTTTTTTTTTATGGATCAAACTTTCTTCTGATATACTTTGATTAAACTATGGCTAATTTCAAAAATGTTTATTTTATTACTTTTCTCTTATCCTATTCTGATTATTTATTTTTTTTCAATTAAATTTATTCTGTTATTTAGCTATTTGAAATTGTTTAGGATCTAATAAAAAAATATAGCTAGTTTGAAAATAGATATTGATGATTTTTAAAAAATGAAACAAAAATCTATAAAAACTTTTTAAGTTTAAAAAATTTTAATTATTAATAATTAAACCTATGTTTTTATATTTTAGATAAGAATAAATGTAATAATATAAAAATATTTTACTAATTCACATAAAGTTCACATTCTTTTTTTTTTTTTTTTTTTTTTAACCTGCAATCATGCTGCAATGGCATGTTTTTATTAAGATATTGAGAAATACCTAAATATTTTACAAACTTTCACAAAACAACTAACTCGTCATTATACATTATTAGTTAAAGAACTACATTACTTAAAAAATATGAGGAATCCACTAAGCTAGTTTGAACTAAACAAAACTAAGTCTAAACTAGATACTCTAAGTTAAATTTAGGGGATAATATTTCACTCTCCTAGTAGCTTGGCAATAGTGCCTCTAAGTCTATCAGAGTCATTGCCAACAGTTTGTCACTGTAGATTATCCCAAAAAATGATGAATTGCTAAAGTTGACATTGGAAAAATGGGA